>JBBPJV010000746.1:0-15608 GCA_038088915.1 Sutorius aff. eximius
CAGACCGATCACGTGAGCTATACTACAGGAAATACGACTAAGTCCAATGTACGCTGTAGAGTCCATAAAGTGTAGCGAAAGTGTTAACTAGCTAGGCTAACCCTAGACTAGGATAAAGTTAGGTTAATGGGGACAGTATCGTAACAACACAGGTCGGTCCCGGTACGTATGGATTGAGGGGTTTCTGTGTGAAATGGTGGGCAGCTACGATGGTGCCACCTGATGCTAGTCTTAGTGTATTGTTATGCCTAGTCCAACTTGGAGTAGGGCATGACTGTCTATACATGCATAGAAAGACAGAGGATGTTTCAAGGGTTCTGCTGCATATTCTTGTAGCAGGTTTCAAGTGGGTTGGCTTGCACAAGACCAGACCAGTTCAAGGGGTTCAAGGGAATTCAAGGAGATGATAGCATCGTATTCCAGTTACGCTAATACTAGTGTACAGAAATGTCGAGTGGCAGTTTAAATAACTACTACCAGTACTCGGGAATAGGATGGAACATCAACAAAGATGCCCGAGGATCTGGTAGCACTATCTGATTGGGAGAAACCCTTAGGAAGGGGATGGAAATGAAATGGGGCAAACCTGGATGTAGACCAATCAGATCTAAATGGAAAAAGATCAATGGAAAGATAAGAGGTGGAGCTCCGTAGAAATGGAACTGGTGGAATAGAGTATAGTAGTACTTCAGCTGTAACTGGTGAGTATCTCCCACCAGTATCTCATTCTCTATCACTGTTGCCTGCACATCCAAGCAAAACAGATTTGCTTCATTAACTAGACCAGGTTGTGTATTACACAGTACATTCAAATGCTGGGAAGATGCTGGAGATGAGGATTTCTGAAACAACCCAAAGGATGCTTAAAGGTCATAGCACCTGGTTGCCTACTAGCTTTTAGTGGAAGGGAGAACTACTGAGTTCAACTTAGAGAAGGTCCTGTGGGAGAATCTCCAAGAGAACTAGACTGGAGTTCTCTGGAGGGGGACTTCACTCTTATATACTACCAACTATGTTTGTACATGTATGGCCAGTATTTAAGATGAAGTACTCTAATGGAAATGCCCTAGACCCTCAGGGCAGGCAGAAATGAAACATTGCCTTCTAAGCTGTGTGGAGTGAAAGCAAAGGCACTGCCATATAAATGCATATCAAGTTCTCATGCATCAAGCATGTCAGAAGTCCAGATATGAAAAGAAGCACCATACAGCACAGAAATCAAAAGAGAAGGCTGTGTGTGACCAAAGGGAAGATCCTGGTGTGAGATTTTGGCCAACTGGGGGAAAGGAGGACACATGACTATCAATTAACACTCAGTCATGCACATGCAATGGACTATATATATTTACCTATTTAGTAACACTAGAAACTAGTTAGCTCAAGTAGGTACACACTAAATAGCTAGCTCACCTCAGTCACATGTGTGCAATGGACTGAGGTGCTCAACAATACTACGAGTATCTTATATATGAAATAAACTGTATAGTGTCGAACAAGGGGGAAACAATCCTGAAGGGATGATCGGGCAGAGTGGAATGCTACATGAGGAGAACAATAAGATCGTATGAAAAGACAAGAGAATATACGCGAGGAATGGTGGCGCGCCAGGATCGCGCGCGCCGGTAATCGATTGGATTGGTCGCGGTTGTGGCTGCGCTCGCGCTTGCTATTCCAACGTCCGCTAAGTTACCCATTGCATAAATCAGCAACACGGAGTCGAATACACGATCGAAGGACTTAACATGTCTGTCAGGCCTTGTTAATTGGAGTGTGGCCACAGCTCTAGCTGTGCGCTGTGCTGATGTAATACCCGCGGGGATTATGCTGAGTAGGCGTGACTTGCAGGTGAGCCAGCGTCGCCCATCTGTGTGAACCAGTCCGTTATGCGCGATGTGAATGGACTCTATCACGGCGCGAGCAAACGAGTAGCAGGACGTCTTCAAGAGGCAGTATTCCGGCATGATTTCATGGATGCCGTTGATCATGTACGAGACGTCTATGAGGGATGGTGCCTGATCGGGCGTCCAGGTGAGATGGTTGAGCCGTTCGTCCTGAATACCTGCAGCGTCGCGATCAAGGACTGAGACTGTGTCGTCTGCAGCGCCGTGGATGCCTAGGCGGGCAAGGCATGTTGTACGTCTAACCGAGCGGGACACCTGGACGGTCGTACGTAATACCGGGGCGTTGTTCTGATCTTCGCGGCGCTGTATGACGAGGACAGCGTATTCATGTTGGCATGCTTGGTCTAGCCACCGCTGCTTGTAGTGGTAAACCTCGGTGACGACGTACGACCCTTGGGTATCGTTTCGATAAACAGCCATGCGCCAGTCGTTTGGAGACCACCGGGTTTCAGTGTCGGACAGAATGGCCTGCATGGGGGATTCGATGGCGGTGAGCTTTTCGGAGAGGAGGATGGGAAGGTATGAGGAGAAGTAGGACTCCATGGCGGTCTTTTATCGTTCCACTTGGACTTTGGATTCCAAACTTTATGGTCGGTGAATAGGGGCAAAATCGGCAGCAAATCAAAGTATCAGCAATGCGGTGCTGGTCGCGTCTCCTCATGTCTCTTTGAAACCACGGTCCTGCTTTCTGTCACTTTTCTTGCCATCTTCCTGAATGCCCTCGCACAAATCGTCGCAGAAGGTTCCGTCACCCGCCCTTATTTGACCATCACGCCGCTCTATTACCAAGGCTCGACGAAGACTTTTCCATCGCCCTCCTCTGTGTCAGATTGCAACCATCCACTCCAACGATTGGTGCTTGGGTTGTGGTATCATTGATGAGGATGTTCGGACCCAAGTTGACCACATCCACATCTGTCGCAGGTACGCAACCCAGGACAGACTTGTGGTACGGATGAGAATTTTGAGAATGTGAAGTAACGGTAAATGAAATCTGACATGCGATACCAGTTCAAAGCGCACAATATTATATAAGATTGGATTCTCAGAGTTTCTCAGAGTTGTGCAATTTCTGTGGTGTCCTTGCGCATTATGACTAGTGCTAACCAGACTGAAGCTGGATCAACGTTTCAACTCTGACCGGTACTAGCATCGCCAAAGCATGCTGTCAGTTGGGGTTCTGACTACATACCCATGGCAGCCAAGTAAGACATATATTACGTGGAGTTGAGGAGAGAAGGGGATTAGAACTTAGCGGCGGGCGGATACCGATTGTGGGATTGCCGCATGTTGAACTTTGACTCAGTCGGCAAAACTTTTTCAATTCAGTCTTGACGATGCTGCACACTGACCGCCTAGGCTTGTGTAACGACTGCAACTCCATTGCACACGCTACGGTAAATGCAAAGCATGAATAATGCTGAAGCTTTAATCTCTTCAGACTCTTCCTCACACCAATCCAACTAACCCGGTGGTTCAACATTCTCAGAACTTATCATACGGATTTTCTTGGTGTTAGCACTGACAACTACAATATGTGAGGTATGCTCGAAGTGAGACGGACTCTGGCTCAGTCTCTGAGATGCTCGTATGCTACGGCATCGTGAGTCATGGGCACACCCACTCTCGATACCCTCAGTGCTCTCAAGCCCACGTAATCTAGACCTTATTCGGCCCCACTAGGTACTTAAGTGCGCGCAATCAGAACCTGAGTATCCGCCATACTATTCGGCCGCGCTGGCTTTGAACCCAACCAGAGGAACCGAGCCGAGGAAGTCGAAGGTCGGGAGTAAAAAAGTAAGTGAACTACTTTGCCCAACACTCCCTCATCCCCATGGCAGAAGCGTTTCGTATCCCAAACTTCCTCATACTGCTTCCCAAGAAGCCAGGTGGGGAGATCAATCCGTACTTCAAGGAGATTGAAATCGAATTCAATACGTGGTTGGAGGATAAGCTTGGCGAGCGTGCTGCGACGGTGGGTACAAATCGCGTCTCCTATATAATGCGTCCTTCCTCATTCCTGCTGCTAGGAATTGATTGCATGGGACCAGCCTTTCTGTGTTTCTGTTGTATACCCACACAGTTCCTATCAACAGTTACGGGGAATTCTCGATTACTTTGTGTTAACGTTGTTGTTAGATGACCTAATGTATGTTCCCTTCCGACTTTGATCTTGCAGTAGCCCAAAATATTCGCGCAGTGAGCGTGGTTCGAGTGAAGCCGCTCTGGCTCTTTCGCAGTCATGGACGAAAATTTTTCTGGACAAACATGAAGTGAAAGGCTTCCAGCACCCCTTTATGGATTTGCTGCGCAGGTTAGTGGACTCTTCCTCTCTTTGTTCTACCTCGGCTAAATCTTTTCGGACACAGTGAATTAATGCCCAGCATCAGAGCGGCTGTGGGTCCCTTGCATTGGACCCAGTTCGTCGCAGAGAACGGCATAGTGGCAACGAATTTGGCCAATGAAAGACGCGATCTGGATATTTTTTCAGTGACAAAGAGTGTTCAACTCCATATCACGAAACGCCGTGAGACACTTGGCCTTCGTCTGTGTTTCATTTTCGTCCAGTCCCTTCGCTCCCTGTGCATTCCCGACGACGTCTCGATCAATCCAGTCGTACAGGGGATGGAGAACGCCATCACAGATATGGCGACTATTATTAATGTAAGGAAACCATCCTCACCTCATCTCTTTTGACTTTAGCCTATATTTCGTTCAGGATGTCTACTCTTTCAAGAAAGAATATCGCTTCAACGGCGCAGCCACTAACCTTTTGACGGTCATGCACAAGGATCCTGAGACCGCTCACTTGAGTTTTCAGGAGAAGCTCGATTACAGCGAGACGTTGTTTAAAGCGGCCCTCGAACGTTATCTTGGATGCAGACGGCAATTATCGTGCTTTGATCCAGAGATGGAGCAGGTCCTCAATGTGTACGCAGATGGAATGCTCGATGTGCTCATCGGGAGTCTGCAATGGAGTTACGTCAACCGCCGCTACAGCACATTTATGAACGACGAGGACAGGAAGAACAATGTCATGAGATTGACGTTGGAAGGGCTCGCTGCAAACGAGAATGGCATTTCAGTTCGTTGATTTGGTCTGCATGTCGCATGTACTTGCTTGAGAACATCCCTTGTCAGAGCATGTATTGGAACATGCTTAGCACTCGTGGTATTTGTCCACTTGCTAAGCTTCCGAAGATCGTGCCGCAAATGCCCAACCACTCCACTGTATGTTGTCTTCCGATCCGCCTTCCTTTCCTACGAGGGTGATATCCAAATATAAGAACAGGAACTGCCTCGATTTACGAAGTCGTCGGACCAGCCTCAAGTTGGGATCGCTGCGGGTTACCAACGCGGAGCGCAGTGTTAATTCTTCTTGGACTTGTACACGTGGTCATGTATATGACCGGCGACGTTAACGATGGCAGAGATATATGTAGTGGGGGACACGGATGCGGGTATATACGTGACCACGATAAATGCATGATACTCATAACATCTTACAAGTACGAAATCCATCAAAAGCGCCCCAGCATGCAAGACGTGGACCGCGCATCCGAGCCTTGGCTGCACGAGTGAACGCAACAAAAAGCCATCTTGCATCATGATTGCAGGAGAACAAGAGTGCCAGACAAGATGTGACGACCCTCATTCTGTCTTTTGCTTCAGGCTCGAGTTCGAAATAGTTTTGATGGCGCCAGGAACGTCTCCGAGCCGGTTACCGACCTTGACACGCTGGCCTGCCTTGATGGCAAACTCGAAATTCTTGGGTGCTTCGAACACGAGGACGACCGTGCTCCCGAGGCAGAAACCACCCATTTCCTGTGCTGGCGTCAGTGGCTGTCCGTTGAGTAATGGGGATGCAGCGGAATAGATGGCTTCAGTATACGTCCCTGGTGGCGGCGGGCGACCGCGGAGGTTCGTGCGAAGGGCCTGTGGAAACGCGAGATGTGTCAATTTTGTGTCTCGGGAGGGCTCCGGTGTGCTCACAGAGTCAAAGTTCACTTTGATGCTGCCTACGTTGGTTGCACCGACGGGGATCATACTGAAGAAGCCATATCGCCATCGACCGAGCAGTGCTACCCGCTCGTTGAGCACGAATAAGTTCTGGAGACGCTTAGCCATGTACGGGGATACCGAGAACAGTTCGCCTGAACTGGGTGTGAGTACACCAAGATCCCTCCAAGGGGAGTCACCCACCAACAAAATGTCTTCGTTTCTCAACCACCCATGCGGTGGGACTGTGGAAGCGGTGGTAATCACCTGGAGCAAGGTATATCACAGTGAAATAGAGCGCATTTCCGTTTCTGACGCTAGTCCCAGATATACTTCTCTTGTGAATTCCTAAAGAAGATTGGACACCCATTTCCCGGACGACAGAAGCGTCGTGTGCTAGGATTTCCTGAAGGCTGCCTTCTTGCGCTACTGACGCATCAATTTGTGCACCATGCTTATGGGGTATTTCGTCGGCGCTGTCAGATTCAGACTCTGTCTGCTCAATGGGAGACATCGAACCAGAAGAACTCGGTGAAGAGACTCCCAAGAGTTTATCGAGGCTGTATTCTATCCCATTAACAATAGCGAACTCGTGATGGTCAACGAATTCTCGATCTTGAGGAAATTCTACGACCGTTGACGTTGGGGAGGATGGGTTGCTGGGGTCATGCCGCTCTACGCCAAGCAATGCATCCAAGGAATAGGTGATTCCCTTGACTTGCTCCACGCGTAGGTTGTCAATGGTACCAAAGTGAAGCACTGTTCCATCAGCCGGACTGACCTGAAATGACGTTGAGTAATGTACTGTTGAGTTCCGAAAAGCCCAACTTACGAGGACAGCACTGTCAACTGGTCGAGCGCTTGGCTTTAGCTTCCGGTAAAAGAACTCCCCCAGGCTCGCATATTTCGTCAAATCGCTCGGTTCAATCTCATCCAAATTGCATCCAAATACATACGCGTAGAGCCGAAAACCGTAGGGGCGAACCCAAACGGGGAGCTCGAACGAATTCAAATAACCCCAGACTCGAGAGAGGTTGCGTAGCGGTAGAGCACCCATTACGTGAACCTGGAAAGGCTTGATGACGGACAGGATTTAGCGAACTCATGTACGCACCTGCCAGGGGCCTTTCAGCTTGATTACCTCACGACCCTCCTCGTCGACGTGGACCTCTTTCTGCGCACGCGACGTCTTCTTGTGGTACTGGATGACGACGAGAAGGAGTGCGCCGACGGCCAGGGGAAGCGGATACCAATGCGTGGGTGTTTGAGTCCATGCTGTCATGATTTTCCCTTTGTAACAATTGTGAGAGAGATTCAAAAGTGCGGAATTGCAAGGAGCGCACGGTAGAGTGGTGCAGCGGAAGATGCGGCATGTATCTGGTCGTGTGACTCGGGAGGAACTATATTCCTCGTGGAAAAAGATCTCCTAAAAGCACTCCTGTTCAAAGAGCGTACTGTCCCGTATAGGCTTATTCTTCGCTTCACAAACACTCTAGAAAAAAGAGCGGAGGATGTGTTGGCTGCAGCGGACGTGGTTGAAGAAATGACATGAGAGGCGGCCTGGAAGGGACGCTTCCCCTTTATTATGGCTTTATACAACATCTAGAGTGTGGTGAGCATGAAAAGTAGTGGCGACGGGGCTGTACTGAGCGGGCTGTGCGCAAGGCTCGAATGATGGTTGGTGGTGGTCGAGCAGTACTGCGCACGGTCCGAGTCGAGCTTTCCCGCGATAAATACTGATCCTAAATTAGGCGAGACCTTTGGAAAATAACAACCACCAAACAAGACACTGTTACTTCACCAACCTGCAACTTTTTTCTCTACTCGAGCGCAACAACAAACCAGCGCAACTTTTGCGTGTCATTTCTACCTGAACTTGGCACACTTTATTCGTTCTACTTGGATATGTGGCGTTCCAAGCCAGTCCAAATTTGGATGCTTAGTCAGTGACTCCATGAGCTGACCTCCACAGCATGACAAATACGGACATCGCCACTTTGCGCAGAGCCATCACCATGGGTAATGATGGAGGAAGTATCCCCGACAGACGCGATCTTGTAAAGACCAGGCCCAAGGCCGAGCAGGCGGACAAGGCTAACCAGGTACGAGCTAGGTGGTTCTTCTGTGCGCTTTCCAAGGTACACTTCCGTCACGGTCATTAACGAGCGTTTGCTGACACATTTTCTAGCGCCTTCTCCAGGAACCTGTGGTTTCTTGTGACCTAGGAAAACTATACAACAAAGACGCTATAATAGAGTATCTATTAGACAAGTCCTCATATGGAGATGGAGAGGAGATATGTGGGCACATTCGCTCACTAAAGGTGCACCGATCCGTCATGGCACTGTTCCACCATCAACTCACCTTTTGCCCCAGGATGTAAAAACTCTGAAGCTCACGGCGAGACCAACCCCTGTTACTTCTACCGATGTCCCTGCAAGCGAAATTCCCCAGTTCGTCTGCCCTCTCAATCTAAAAGAGATGAATGGGACCCAACCTTTCGTATACATTCGACCGTGTGGTTGCGTATTCTCGCAATCAGCTCTACGAACGCTCCTTGGTTCGAGCCCTAGCAAGGAGACATCCAGTAGCGAAGAGACCAATGGTAACTCCACTAACAAAGAGGAGCTCGACGTCTGTCCCCAGTGTGCCACCAAATTCTCGCAAACATCCGACATCGTCATGATCAACCCTTCCAAAGAGGACGAACAGCGCATGCGTGCGGCGATGGATCTTCGTCGTTCCCGCGAGCCTGCAAAGTCGAAAACGAAGAAACGAAAAGCCGGGACGGATGGTGTCGCCGAACAGGCTGATGTTGTCTCGAAAAAGAAGAAGTCACCATCAGCAGGTCACTCTCCTTCGCCTGCACCAGGCCTCAACCCCAAGATATCGGCCGCATCGCGAGCGCTTACGAACTCTCTCGCTGCGGAAGAAGCGAAGCGCAAAGCACATATGAGCGATGCTGTCAAGTCATTATACCGCGAAAAGGACGCTCCGCAAAAAAGAGAAACCTTCACCACCATGGGAACATTCACCAGAGTAAGTAGGTATATTTGACTCTGCTGAGGTTTTGTTGATAGGTGTGAAATTTAGTATGCATAGCGTTTATTGATGCTGGGTCGCCTCGTTTCCGTCGTACTATGTCTTTATAGTGTATGAATGTTATATTCTATTCAGATTGGCCATTCATCCCCGTAGGATGCACGCGCAATGGTGTGTGTTTGTCAGCTCTACATGGTGATCTAACTTGTCAGTCGTTGCGAACTCTGCGACTTAACATCCATCTAGATTATGTTTGAGCTCACAGGGTCCTGTATATGTTGGGACTTATCCCAGAGCAACGGGGACATTTGGGCCTGCGCGGCCCTCTGCCTGCCGTGTGCTTGCTGTTTCAGATCGTATCAGTACTGATCATACACGTCAACGGTCGCTATCATCACTCTTCGGCAGAGCAGTGCACGTTAGATGCCAGCAAATGCTCCACCACCGTCAGCATGGCATGCCTTTGCGTGCTCGTTTGGTCACCACCACATGCGAGCGATGATTGGTTCTTCTGTCGGCACACTCCTTTGCTGCCCCCCTGATACACCCCCATTACAAGACGAACTAATGCTTTTGGTGTTACAGACAGTTCAGATCAGCCCCTTGATGCACGACTAACCGAATAGTTTCAGTTCAACAGCTGAAAGCACCAGCATATGCTACGACGCAGAAAATGGTCAACGTCCGAATGGTTTCGTCGATACTGGTTTCTGGTGTGTCCCGGCTTGTTCACGGCACCACGAGGCACTCACGACCCGCCGAGCGGTTTCAGCCCGACCATTGGGGGTAGGACTGGGGCGCTTCATCAGCGACCAGGCTTGAAAAGGCCTTCTTGCCGGTTTGACCCCGGGCTTGTTCCACTCGAGTCTTTTGCTTTCCTCCCTCGACGTCGCCAGGAAACCGAAATCTTGCTGGCAGTGCTGGCTTCGCTGTTGCGGTCTTGCATTTGGCCCTAAAAAGACGCGCTCGCGTCCCGGCGCACGATTCCTCAAGCAAGGGAGACGTCGGAGGCCACGTGTCCACTACGTGAGGTGTGGCAGCCGCAGGGTCGATGCTTCAGAGACGATTACACGCCGCTTTCCGTGTTTCCTGCACGAGCACCAAGTTGGCACGCACACATTTCTAATCCATTTCCAACGGTTTTATTTAATGGGAATAAATAGAGCCAAGCCCTTCCTATCGTTCACCCTCATCTTGTGTATGGGTTGAAAACCTCTTTCCCTTGCTCTTCCTCCCCCCCCTTTACCAGCCACGTGCCTCGTAATCCGCGAGCGTGTCCTTTGTCGTCTCTGCGATGGTCCGGTACTTCAAGCCAAAAATGCGATCCGCTTTAGCCGTGTTGTAGATACACAAGTGTGTTGCAGTCTTTCCTGCACCACGTACGCCGACTGGTAGGATCGTCGAGAGTCTTGGCGGTGGACTCAAGTCGTTGGCGGCGTCAACTAGCGAAAAGAAAAGAAAAGGTACACGAGTTAGATACGCCGGTCCATGACTCGTCCTTTTCGAAGACGTCGGGTCCAATACTCACTAAAGTCTTGCCATTTCCAGAGTCCTGCGCGTCGTGTAGAATGTGCCCGTCAGTCATTAAGTCGTTGCCCTCAATTAGGCCCCAGGCACGTTGACTTACCACCACTGATGATGATGCGCTCGCCGCCCGCGGCTTCCTTCTCGAGAGCGAGGACGTGGGCTTCAGCGAGGTCACGTACGTCGACCCAAGCAGTACCTGTGTTTGCAAGGAAGTCGTTGCTTGCTGCGTTAGCTTTGGCACCGTCGGCGACGTAGTTGTAGAACATCGCTGCCGAGGTGTTGAGAGCGGCAGGCGTACTGACTTCATGGATGGCAGGCTACCACAGCGGAAGATTCGGGTTAGAAACCTCCGGTTCACAGTACACAAGATAGAACCATTTACCCCAAAGACCTGAGAACGAGATGGTCAGTTTCGCCAGATTCGTTCGGTAATCCAAAGCTTTGACTCACGAATGGTGGGTTGAGTGCGACTAAATCCCAATTGATATGGGGCTTGTTTTCGGGATTGTTCACGAATTCCCATGCAGCTGCGATGACCCTGGGTCAGCGGTCGTTCGATGGGAAGTGAGCGATGATGTGAATACTACCCACATCTTTCTGCGAGCGTCTTCGATGCCCGGTATTTCACTATGCTAGGAGCCTCGTTCCTCCTTCCTTCATTCTTGTACTTCTCTAAAATCTCGAGACATTGATCATTCCAGTCTGCCTCTGTCAATGTAACACCGTTTGGTTCATCTCGGAGGACGGCTGCCCCGGAAGACGTGATCACGATACGTTTGACTTTAGTCGATCTGTTTCGTCGAGATTAGATGCCCTTCGATTCCAGATGTTGAATGTACGGGTCCGATTCACGCACCCATCCTTTAGAATGCTCTTTAGTATCCCTACGGTACCGTTGACAGCTGGCTTAATCAGCTCTGAGAAGCTGTTGAGTGGAGGATTCTTGAGCGGTTCCACGGATGTCTCACCATCAGGATTAACTGCATTCATATGGAAAGGCGACGCTGTGTGTTCGATGGCATCCACGCCTTTGACCGCCTCGTCGAATGCACCATCCTACAATAGAGCGCGAAGTCATAAGCTTGTTATCGTATAAAGGATGTACTGGTTCGTGGGATTGACAACCCGGTTTCCGGCCCGGGCATCAAAAGTCACTGGCACCCATACTCACCTTGGCGATATCTTCGACGACGACGATCTCGAATCGATCACCGTACGCAGCAAACACCTTCTTGAGGTAGTCACCCTTGGCGGCGGATCTTGCCGTACCCCGGACGGTATACCCTCTCTCAAGCAGGTTCTGCACGACCCACGAAGCGATGTACCCCGTCGCGCCCGACACGAGAACTCTGGCAGGCGGTTGAACAGCCGGCATCGTTTCGATCTGTGATCTGTCTAAACGAGGTGAGTTAAGCTTTACCGAGTGTTGCAAGTACACTTTTGCGTGGTGTTCAACGCCTGTGAACGCGGTCTCACTGTATTTATACCCAGACCTATCAAGGCTGAGAGAAATTCACGTCTAGGTGTGTCAAAGCATGAATCTTCACGTGCCGGGTGAGGAGTCGGAGGGCCGGGCCGACCATCACCACTGCACCAACCAGCAGTGCCAGCAACCTAATCATGTACTACAACTCACAAGTTCTTGGACAATCCATCAAACTTGCGTCTCAAGGATATACCGTCCAGACTCAGTGACTCCCCCTTTTTTTTCCCCTCCCGGTCGGCGACAATTTCGTTCTCTTTTCCATGCTGCCTGTAACACCTCTCACAAACCCCAGGGCATGGTCCAGGTCCGCTTTCCAACAGCTTTCCCTCGACACATTACCGTACGAATCTAGCCCTATCCTATTGTGCACTGTTTGGTATGCGGTGTCCAAACACCCTACTTTCTTCCCTGTCTACCACCCTCGCGCTTCGTAATCCGCCAGGGTATCTCTAGTCGTCTCTGCAATCGTGCGGCACTTCAAGCCAGGAATGCGATTTGCTTCGCCCGCACCGTAAACGTACAGGTGCCTTGCAGCCTTTCCCACACCTCAGACGCCAACCGGAAGAGTGGTTGACAGTTTTGGTGGTGGATCCAAGTCGTTGGCAGCATCAACTGAATAGAAGAAAGGATGTGTTAGATATGTTCGTTTAGGATTTATTCCCTTCTTTTCGAGTCGCTTGGAGCATCGTACTCACTACAATCTTGCCATTTCCAGACTCCTATATGTGGTGTGGAACGTGTACGTCAGTCATCGGATCATTTTCCTTGGATAAGAAGAGAGCCAGGGATTGCGTGGACGTACCACTGCTGGCGATGATGCGTTCGCCGTCCGCAATTTCCTTCTCGAGGGCGAGGGCATGCGCTCCCGCAAGATCACGCACGTCGATCCAGAAAGAACCCATGTTAGTAAGGAACTCGTTGCCTACCGCGTTAGCCTCGGCATCGTCAGCGACGTGCTCGTAGAATATTGACGCAGAAAGATTGAGAGAAGCAGGTGTAGTAGCCTCATGAATGGCTAGCTTATCAAAAGGAATGAGTTAGCTTTGTCCACCGCACAGAAAATCCAGATGTTTACCTCAAATACCTAGGTGGCAAGTAGGATGATCAGTGCTATAGCAAACAGTCTTCCTGAGTTAAACATACGACTGGTGGGTTGATTGCGACCAGATCTCGGTTAATGCGAAGCTTATTATCTGGGGTATTCACAAATTCCCAAGCGGCTGCGTGGATTTTCGCTCACCAGCAGTTCCGCCAGAAGTCAAAAAAGAAGTGTTGCCTACATCTTTCCGCGAGCGTCTCCGACACTCGGTATTTGATATTGTCCGAAAGCCCATTCCTTCGTCCTTCGTCCTCGAATTTCTTGAGCGTCTCAAGACACTGGTTATTCCAGTCTGCTTCTGTGCCAAATACCATGGGATTTGGATCATCCCGAAGTACGGCCGATACGGAAGAGGTGATCACGGGGCGTTTGACCTTGGTCGATCTGTCTTGAATATTATGGATGTTTTTCAATCATGCTGAACTGTCACGTTCAAAAGACGTACCCATTCTTGAGGATACTCTCTAGCATCCCTACCGTACCGTTAACAACTGGCTTCATCAGCTCTAACAGTCGTTTACTGCAGCATTTTTGGGTATCCTTAGCAATGACTCACCATCCGGATCGACTGCATTCATAAGAACAAGCGATGCTGCTCGATGGCGCCTACACCTTTGACTGCCTCGTCAAACGCATCATCCTAACCAACAGAATGTGAACAAGAGAAGCATACATAACCGTCACACAGCACAACACATCGCAATCCCTTGGACCCCGGAGGCAAACGCGATGTACCGCATGCGATGAACGACCCTCAAGCTTACCTTGGCAATATCCTCGACGACTACGGTCTCGAATCGATCATCATACGAAGCAAACATTTTCATGAGGGAATCACCCTTGGCGACAGATCTTGCCGTGCCCCGGACGGCGTACTCTCTCTCTCGAGCAAGTTCCGTACGACCCACGAGGCAATGGAACCCGTTTCGCCCAATACGAGCGCCTTACCAGGCAGGCGGTTGAACGGCGGGCATTGTCTCGTTTCTGTGACTTGTCTAATATCTGAAAGAGGAGGCGAGTCCGAGTCACGATTGCTGCGATAGCGCTTTTGCATGGCATTGGACTCCTGTGAAATCCGACGTTGCCACTGCATTTATACCTGCCAGCACTGGTGGGTACATCATAATTTGCGTTGGGCCAGGATATCTATATCAATGTTCGCGCGTATCGTGCCATGTCGCGGAAATACAAGGACCACAATAGATCCATGGTAGCCCCTCAAAGATCCAGGACCTACCGTCAAGTGCCGCGATGGCATTCTTGCGACGTGGTGGTGCCGATTTGAACACTGTTGTGGCGGTGCGATTGAAGGTTAGGAGGATTGATTTGTAGCACGGCATGGTTCGCCCACGCGAGCGGCGGCAGCATGGAGTAAGGATTCGTATGGACTTTCAACTTTACACCAGTCCTCCGATGATATGACTCCAATTTCTTTTCCGTGCTTCTCATACAAGGTTTACCGGCAGTAACCAGCGCTGAGCACACACACAATCATGGCACCTGGTGACAGACATGCACGAATCCGAGCTTGCCGTGCCATGTCCTTCTTTCGCTTTCCCATAACCTTCCTTGGCTACCAGCCACGCGCTTCGTAATCCGCCAGTGTATCCCTGGCCGTCTCCGCAATGGTCCGATACTTCAAACCAAGAATGCGGTCCGCGTTGGCTGTATCAAAGATGCACATATGCTTTGCGGTCTTGCCTGCGCCCCGGACGCCAACCAGCAGGGTGGTCGACAGTTTTGGTGGCGGGTTCAAGTCGTTGGCGGCATCGACTGAGCGAAGGAACAGTAGACAGGTTAGATGGCCCCGTTCGGGATTTGATCTCCTCCTTTCAGAAGACCTCGAACTTTGTTGTACTCACTAAAATCTTGCCATTTCCACGGCCCTATATGTCGTGTGATGTGTCCGTCAGTCACAGTCAGACCTAAGGAATGGAGCACCAGAACTCACCGGCACTAAGGAGGATACGCTCGCCACCAGCGGCTTCCTTCTTGAGCACAAGGGCGTGCGCTTCAGCAACATCACGCACGTCAATCCAGCAAGTACTTGTGTCAGCGACGTAGTTGTAGAACAATGCCGCAGAAAAGTTGAGTGAGGCAGGCGTGATGACTTTGTGGATAGCTGGCTATCACGGTGAAAGGCTCAAAGTCAGGTTAGAGGCTCCTGGTTCACATTACACAAATTCGTTACTTACCCCAAAGACCTGGGATTAGGATAGTCAGTCGTGCAACGACGCCCTAGTGATTCGGCGTTCAGACTCACGAATGGTGGGTTGAGTACCACAAGATCCCAGTTCATGCGGGACTTGTTTTCTGGATTGTTCACAAATTCCCATGTGGCTGCGTGGATCATCTCTCACCAACCGCCCAACCACAAACCGAACAAGGAAAGCTACCGACATCTTTCCGCGAGCGTCTTCGATGCTCGATATTTCACGTCACTAGGGGCGTCGTTTTTTCTTCCTTCATCCTCGTATTTCTTGAGAATCTCGAGGCACTGGGTGTTCCCGTCTGCCTCCGTGGACGCAACCAGATTTGGGGGATATGGGTCACC
>JBBPJV010000747.1:0-15593 GCA_038088915.1 Sutorius aff. eximius
CACTCATGCTAAGAACTCGTAGTTAGCTCTTGATTAGGTGAATAACACTCTAGTCCGTTGTCTTAACGCACGACTGAGTTAGCTCTTGATTAGTCGCGCTCATCCCAAGTCTGCTCAAATCTTTCATCCGTTTACGCACCGCGGTGAAAGTCCAGCTTCTTATTGTCACCGGCAAGTTCAAGGCGAGATCGTTCCGCCACAACCCGATCGCCCTTGTTCGCACCCTTCATCGACCAACGCTATCGCGCCAGCCAGCTTCCATTTCCAAGTACAAGCACTAAACCGTTATTAATCGCTCATGTGGCGTAATTTACATCTGTTCACTATCCAAGGTATCCCCCCGTAAAATCTTGTCAAGACAAAGGGCAACACGGACAGCGCGTCCGCTGTCTCCTCGGGGAATGACGTATTCACCTCACCAGATCCATGCCCAAATGCCGACCGCCACGGCCAACGTCAGAAGCCAACCTCCGTATGGATTGCCAAAGGCGTCTGTACTCTTGGAGCTCTGGGTGGCACTTGCGTTGAACGTACCCCCAGGCCAACAGTACCGCGCGAAACAGCTCTCGCATATCCCACTCCTTGTCTCTCCTGCCCTTGCGCACGCAAGGCAAGCGGGCCACTCGGGATCCGTCGTCATGCTCGAGTTTGCGGGGTAGCCCTGGGTAGCAATGATAAACGTCTGATCAAGCATCGCTTGGATTTCAGAATCACTATAGGAAACCTGGAGAGTGGATGTGTTAGTCACGGGCGCATCCCCATTGCGTAGAGGACCGCCGTTTGCGAGGTATATCACGAGAGGCGTGCTCTCGTTCGCACTTGTGGTGTCGCATCCAAAGAACGTTGGTCTTGTGTTGAGGTTCTGTGCTATGAACTCTTCCGTAGTCGTTGGCACGGGTGGGAACGAGTACGCTGAAGAGAGCAACGTGGTTCGATTTTGGGTGGCCTGGTGACTACTCGCAACTTGGATAGGACCCCGGGACTTACAATCAACGCGCTACCATCAGCGAAGCTATTCACATTTGAACTCTGCGGTGTGCTGAGCTGCTAGTGAGATAAAGTGAAGCGTGGCACTCACGGCATCCACTGCTAGGATCGTATCGACGTCGCGAGCTCGCACGAGTAATGGTTGTAACGGGATATTCTCTCCGACCTCGCCGCCGTCAACAAGGTTAAGATCCTTCTGATTGGATGCTATGAAAGTCTCGGGTGCGATGCCATAAAATGGATTCGGCCATGACGCAACATCAAGTTCAATACTAGGTTCTGGCAAAAACGATTCGAGCCAAGAGAGCTCGGAGCCGACTGTAGCAATCAAGCGGTCCTAGGGTTGTTGAGCCAGTGGGCGACAACACATAAGCAGCGAACGTACGGTGAGATTGAGTTCGTTGAACAGCTCAGACGAGGTCCCAGCCACCAGCGATGATTGGTCATAGTTCGTGATGCAGATGCTATTGTTTGTCGTGCCCAAGTACTTTGTTGGCGTGAACGCGGATAGCATAGGGTCAAATGAACCCATCTCAACTAAATTCTACATCAGTGCAAGATCCACCGATAAACCGCCCAGACTGACAGACGTTAAACTCAAATAGGGTATTGGAGATCGGTATGATATCCCCACTTAAGTCTTCTGACGTATTTTGGCCTTGCGCAGAGAGGTCCGACACGACAATCGGAAATGGAATCGCGTACGATGTGAACGATTCGCTGACATTCGCGTGTCAGCACGTTGTCATCTCGCACGTGCTTCGGCACTCACGTTTCGGCGACTGACGACCACAGAATTCCAGCACCATGGGTGTAGGATTCGTCAAAGAAATTCGATGGGAATGTCCCATTCGCGAAGTGTCTCGCTAGCGCGCGCCCCCAAAGGTCGGCGAACGTCACGACATAACCAGCGCCGTATTTGCCCCGCAACTCCTCGACCAGATTAATGAGGTACTCAGTATCAGTGATGAGATCGGACCTGGGTGCAAATATGCTATACCCAGCATTCCATCCGCCCCACGAATTGTTGGCAACAGTGGGGTCAGGGTAACTGAAAATGAGTTCCTGAATGGTGGGGAAGTTGGCCTGTGCGAGGGACGTTAAAAACCACGCTCCACCGGACAACCCTGCCAAGTAAGTTGCCGTTTGAAGCAACCCTCCTGTACCGGCGCTGTTTGACGAGGCGTTCCTCCCGTCCAACGTGTTCAGCACTCCTGCACCAAAAATTGCTGCCCGGTAACCTCCCCCGCTCGTCGCAATGCCAAAGTTAGGCATTTGCGAGCTGGACCCGTTCAAAATGCTGGACACGTACGACGGTAGAGTGATATTGATAGCCTCTACGTTGGCAAGGTAAGTTCTACGGGCCTGCGGGATGACCTGTGATCGGCGGGTTTGGACATATGATGCTTCGGAGGTGGAGAGGGCCTGATTCCCGGCAGGAGACCCTGCCACACGAACGAGAGAAAAGTCCTGCGGACAGGCATCTGCCGCTGGTGTGTACGCCAGGGAGGCAACGTTCTGGGCTGTGACAAGCCGTGCTGGTAGTGATAACAGCCAAAGCCAGACGGTAGCGTTGACTCTGCACATTTGCAACATCGGGTTCAACCAGGACGGCGAAGACGAAGGGGAGGGATAATGGTCCTGCAATCCATTTTGCCCACGCTGAGTTTTCAGTACAGGGACGCCAGGCTATGGCAAATTTAAAATCTTTAAGTAGTCAGTTCAAGTAAACAGACAAGGCGCTAAAAATACTCTTACGTTTCTCTGCACGGCTGCCGATGCTCTTGGCACGTCACCCGCACGTATGCGGTGAAAATACAAAAGAGGATCTGTTAGAGTGTCACGACCGTACACAATGTGTAGCCTTGGCGATGTTTGGACGTCATTCGAAAGCAAGCATGATGCCACGTACCCGACATGCGTGGCCCATACATAAAGCGCGTAGTGCAGCGAGCGGGTCCACCCGAGACCACGGTCGGCAATCCAAACGTGTCATTCGAAGGATCGACTAGAGTCACTGGTGGTGCGCTCCGAGTTGCGGTCCACAGCTTGTCGACTAAACATGCATCACATCAATATTAGGTGCGCGTCTCACGACAACACCACAGCGAAGGTTCCTCTTCATTTGGTTCAAATGAAGGCAGGATATGGTGTTCAATTGCAACTGTCAGCCGTCGTCCCACAATTGCCTCGAATACGCTGTTTCACCCACCAGAAATTCCTTGAGACATGCTGGATCTATCTTATCCCCAATGGCAATAAATCGAAGGAAATGATTTGTGTAAGCAGACGCACCTAGTCAATGTGTGTGGACTTACTCGGGTAACGAGATGGGCGAAATTCAGGATATTGGCATCACGACAGACTGCGTCCGAATCGGCTGTGAAGGCTGAGTGTTGAGGTATCCGGGGCGGCATATAGCACCGCCTCAACCAAGGTGAGTGCAAAAATGTGGTTAGGCTGAGCGAATCTTGAGCTTCAATTTATTGGCGGAACGTATTATGGCTTCCGCAGTGTGTACCCGGTTTCTCATGAAAGTCAAGAGGACTTCAAAATACAAAAGCCCTAGAGAAAGTTAGTAGCACGCTGGTTCAAAGGTCGTAGCGGAGTTCGAAACCTAACCTCGGAGGACGATGACATTGAGAACCCAGACACCACACACCATCAAGACTCTCACCTCGACAATGACACGACCACACCGCACTCGCAAAAATGCAGTCACAACGTGGCCGTGTCCTTACCGTCGCCCTTGCTGCCGTCGACCACCACCCTTGGAGACAAGATTACAATGACAATGGAGCGGTAGCGATTGTTGTGATTACGACAACTGCGATCGCCTCATAGCCATCCCACGACACGGCGATGTGCAGCCACGATTGCCATGGTCTCATTAACCAATTGGTGCCCCATACACCTTCTCTATCTCGCCATCTCGCCCTCGTCCGCCTGCGCCCTCACCCTCGCTGTCTTCCGACACGACGATAACGTGGGAGCTGCAACTTTTTTTTTCCTTGATGCCGTCATACACCGTGCGCTATCCCGCAGCCGTGATTTTACCCCTGTCATCAGTGGTCCATCACCCTCTAACGAGACAATGCGGCAATCGCGGGGGCGCGTATACTACGTCGTCGTATTCTCATCCTTGCCCTCACCCCCATTGCCATCCCCTTCGTATTGTCGCTGTAGTCTCCCGATTGTGCATCGCCGTGACTGCAACCACCCGTGTGCAACCAGGCTGTCTCGCCATATGGTATGAGGCACCTTCCTTTCTCAACAAACAAGTTACTCGATCGACATCGATTGGTGTATAGCACAGTTACACTTCGCCATTCACACGAACACTCATCAGAACACTCCTGGTAGGTTACACGGATAGCATATCCTCAGATTCTGTCTCAAAATGTCCAATGTCGGCCTTTAAGCCAACTAGTATTACATTATAAATACCGACCCGCAACAGCCAAAGTTACGCCAACCTTCGTGTGGAACGTTGTCAGCTTCCTTGGTGTGCTTCAAGACCAACAGTATCGCGAGAGACAAGTCTCGCAAACCCCACTCCTTGCCACACCGAGTCTCTCGCGTGCACGGTCGACGACGGCGCAGGCCAGGCAAGCGGGCCATTCAGGATCAGTCGTCGTACCAGAATCTGTAGGGTAACCCTGGGTAGCGATAATATACGTCTGGTCGAGCATCGCCTGAACCTCGGAGTCGCTGTAAGAAACTTGGAGAGTGGATGTGTTGGTGACGGGTGCTTCCCCGTTGTTGGGGGGACCGCCGTTAGCGAGATAGATCAAGAGTGGCGTGTTCAGGTTCGTGTTGGTCGAGTTGCATCCAAAGAACGTCGGCCTCGTCGCAAGGTTCAGTGAAGTAAACTCTTCGGTAGTCGTTGGCACGGGAGGGAACGAGTACGCTGACGAGAGCAACATGGTCCGGTTTTGGGTAGCCTACTCACTTGTCAATACAGTAGGCGTCATGCGCAACAGTAACTTACAATTAACGCGCTCCCGTCGGCAAAGTTGTTGACGTTTGAGCTCTGTAGCGCATCGGATTACGAACGGCAGCGGGATCGGGACTGTACTCACAGCATCGATTGCAAAGACTGTATCGACTCCACGAGCTTGTACGAGTAGAGGTTGCAGCGGAACATTTTCTCCATCCTCGCCACCATCAACAAGGCTTAGATCGCTCTGATTGGAGTCTATGAATGTCTCCGGTGCAACACCGTAAAAGGGATTTGGCCACGATGCAACATCAAGTTCGATTCCTGGCTCTGGCAAGAGAGAGTCGAGCCAGGAAATCAAAGGGCCGATTGTAGATTCCAAGCTACCCTAAAGTTTGCGGTTAGCGGATGACATTTCACACCCAAGCCGAGAACTTACGGTGATGTTAAGTTCGTTAAACAACTCAGACGAGGTCCCAGCAATCAGCGACGACTGGTCAAAGTTGGTGATGCAAACGCTGTTGTTCGTAGTGCCCAGGTACTTGGTTGGCGCGAACGCGGATAGCATGGGGTCGTAAGAGCCCATCTCAACTAACTTCCATATTAGCATCAAGACCCATCAACTGAATAGTTATACTGACAAACGTTGAACTCAAATAGAGGGTTGGAGAGCGGTATGGTGGCTCCACTGTAATCTTCTGACGTATTCTGATTTTGCGCGGTGACGTCCGAGGCAATGATTGGGAATGGCATGTTGTATGATGCGAATGATTCGCTGGTATCTGTGGGTTAGTACATTATCATTTCACCTCTTCCTTGGCACCCACGTTTCAGCAACTGATGACCACAGAACTCCCGCACCATGGGTGTAGGATTCATCGAAGAAGTTCGAACGGAACGTCCCATTGACAAAGTGTCTCGCCAATGCGCGGCCCCAAACGTCTGCAAACGTTACAGAATAACCAGCCTTGTATTTCCCCTTCAGCTCCTCGACCAGATCGACGAGGTACTCGGTGTCGGTAATGAGATTGGAACTGGGCGCGTAGAGGCTGTAATCAGCGTTCCATCCTCCCCACGCGTTGTTGGCAACGGTGGGATCGGGATATCCAAACGCAAGTTCCTGAATCGTCGGGAAGTTGGCCTGCGCGAGAGACGTGACAAACCACGCTCCTCCCGACAGTCCTGCCAAGTAAGTTGCCGCCTGGAGCAACCCTCCTGTGCCGACACTGTTCGAGGAGGCATTCCTCCCGTCCAGTGCGTTCAACACGCCTGCACCGAAGATTGCGGCTCGGTAGCCTCCTCCGCTCGTCGCAATACCGAGGTTGGGGGTCTGCGAGGCGGACCCGTTCAAGATGCTGACCACGTACGAAGGAAGAGTGACATTGGTGGCCTCGACGTTAGCAAGGTAGGTATCCCATGCATGCGGAATGACCTGTGATCGGCGAGACTGCACATACGATTCTTCGTAGGTGGAAAGGGTTTGGTTCGGCGCGGATCCTGCCATGCGAACGAGCGTGAAGCCTTGCGGACAGGGTTCCGCCACTGGGGTGTAGGCCTGCGACGCAACGCTCTGAGCTGCGACTAACCATGATGGCAAAGATAACAGGCAAAGCAAGGTGGCGACATTGCTCCTCGAAACTGGCAACATCATGCTCAGCTAAAGGGGTAGCGATGGAAGCGAGAGGAGTTGGCGGATATCACTGTCTCGGTCTCGGCAAACCGCTTTGACCCCTTCGGTTTATATACGTTAGAAGCATCCGCCCATGAAGAAATCATTGGTCAGTTCGCGTAAACGTGTGCGACACAAAAATATCCCCAGAATTCCACTGTAGAGTGGCGTGCAGGTGGAGAAGTAGCGTCCTGAAAGGGTTCGCTCTTCGGGTGCAGCAAGCACCCACAATACTTTGAGTAAATTTGACAGGTAGACTGGAATAGCACTCGTGATATCACGTACTTGTCATGGTGATCAATCCGCCAAACACGCTAATCCTGTGGAACGCGGCCAAAAGGAGCGAGCAGGTCTACACGAGGCGGGATCGGCAGTCCCACGCCTCGCCATCCCTGGGAAGCACCATCAAGCAGCGACCCACGTGGTCTACAGGACAACACCCGCCCATCAGCACCATCAGCACCTAGACATGAGCTGCGCCGCGTAAGCATGTATCACATGCATGGTGGACTTCGTGAATACCGGAACGAACCTTTATTAAACTTAGTATTTGGTACGGCGTCGACGGGACTATATCCAGTGACAGCGAAACTGCCACCTGGTTGACTCTGTCACAGATGAACATTTCCGAGTCACATCATGCACCTATCATCGCCCACCATCCACTTTTTCGCGTTGAAACGTCGGTGGGTGGCCGGCTCCTTCCCACTGGCAGGTAGAGATGAAAACATGTGATCATTTTGCCGGGTTCCCGAGCTCTGGATCGTCCGACCGTGCTTTACTGTAAAGCAAGGTCAAATTTCTGTGTGCGAGCCGTGCCTCCCAGACCATACTTGGAACCCATATGGGAATGAGGGTACCGCGGCTCGGTCACCCTCGCATTCACACAATACCGTGCATCATCGCTACGACGCCAACCAACCTTTCCAATCAGACACTAGTCAATTGATATCAGTTCACCACTAGTCATGTGACATCGCTTACACCTGTCCATTACCCAAATTGTCCATGTAAAACCTAACATCAAAAGACCGCGACAGATCATCTATCTCCTGTTTCTTCGGGAAATGATCTGACAGCCGCCCAAACCCATCATCAGATCCACGCCCGAACAGAGGAACTCAAAGACAAGCTTCCGGAAAGGGTGATGATAGGAGCTCTACGTGGCACTCGTGTTCAGGATACTTCCAGACCAACAGTATCGCGCAAAACAACGCTCGCATACACCACTCCTCGTCTCCCCTGCCCTTTCGCGCGCACGGTCGACGACTGCACATGCCAAGCAAGCGGGCCACTCGGGATCGACTGACACGCCGGAATTGGCAGGGTAGCCCTGCGTTGCGATGACAAACGTCTGATCGAGCATCGCTTGAATTTGCGATGCATTGTACGCGATTTGTGAAGTCGATGTGTTCGTCAGAGGCGCTCCACCATTATGTGGGGGGCCACCATTTGCGAGATATATCACGAGAGGCGTGCTCTCATTTGCATTGGTTACGTTGCATCCAAAGAACGTTGGTCTCGTACTGAGGTTCTGCGCCGTGAATTCGCCAAGCGAGATTGGCACCGGAGGGAACGAATAGGTTGGCGAGAGCAACATGGTCCGATTCTGGGTTGCCTAGAGACTGGTCACTATGAAAAACTATGTGTATGAAATGCAGACGCACAATCAAGGAGCTCCCATCGGCGAAGTTGTTAACATCCGACGTCTGTAGTGCATCAAGTTACCAGCGACGAGCGGGAATAACATGGACTCACGGCATCAATTGCCAAGATCGTATCAACGTCACGAGCTTTCACGAGTAGAGGTTGTATTGGAATGACCTCCCCGTCCTCGCCACCATCCACAAGATTCAGGTTCGCTTGGTTGGATGCTACAAAAGTGTCCGGTGCGACACCATAAAATGGATTTGGCCATGACGCAACGTCAAGTTCGACGCCCGACTCTGGCAATAGAGATTCGAGCAAAGAAAGCTCAGGGCCGATTGTCGCATTCAAGATGCCCTGAAATTGTCGAATCAGTGGGCGACATCTAAATAATGGACTCGAACGTACAGTCAGATTATATTCATTGAACAACTCGGACGAAGACCCGGCCACCAATGATATTTGATCATAATTTGTGATGCAAACGCTGTCATTCCGAGTGCCCAAATACTCTGTTCGGACGAAGGCAGATAGCATGGGATCAAACGAACCCATCTCAACTAAATTCTACGTTAGCCTCAAGACCCATCAGCAGAACGTTTTTACTGACAGACATTGAATTCGAATAGCGGATTAGAAATCGGAACGAAATCACCAGCTATATCGTTCGACATATTCTGGCCCGGTGCGGAAATATCCGACACAATAATCGGAAATGGCGTCTTATATGATGCGAACGATTCACTGGCACTCGCATATCAACACGCTGTCATGCCGCATGGACTTCGGTACTCACGTTTTGGCAACTGAAGACCACAGAATTCCCGCACCATGCGTGTATGATTCATTGAAGAAATTCGACGGGAATGTCCCGTTGACAAAATGTCTCGCCAATGCGCGGGCCCAAACGTCAGCAAACGTCACCACATAGCCAGCGTCATATTTTCCCTCCAGTTCCTCGACCATGCCAACTAGATACTCGGCATTGACGGTGTAATTGGAACTAGGCGCGAGGATATTATATTCGGTATTCCAACTTCCCCACGAGTTATTAGCGACGGTGGGGTTAGGATATCCAAAGATGAGTTCTTGAATTGTTGGAAAATTGGCTTGTGCGAGAGATGTCACAAACCACGAGCCTCCCGATAATCCTGTCAAGTAAGTTGCTGCCTGAAGCAACCCCCCCGTGCCAACACTGTTCGACGAGGCATTCCTCCCGTCCAACGCATTTAACACGCCTGCACCGAAAATCGCAGCGCGGTAGCCTCCGCCGCTCGTTGCGATCCCGAAATTTGGCGTGTGTGAGCTGAACCCGTTCAAGATGCCGGACACATATGACGGTAGAGTGACATTGGTAGCTTCGACATTAGTAAGATAGGTTTTCCATGCTTGTGGGATGACACATGATTGGCGAGTTCGGACGTAGAAGGCTTCAGCAGTGGAGAGGGTTTGATTTTTGGGCGAGGTTCCTGTCATACGAACTAGCGAGAAGCCCCTCGGACAGGTACTCGCCACTGGCGTGTAGGCGTGTGAAGCAATGCTCTGGGCTGTGACTACCCATGGAAGCAGACAAAGGATGGTAATCGTGATTTTCAATGCTTGCAGCATCACGTTTGATCGAGAGTGTAGAGGCGAAAGGAAGGGTGAACGTTAGCGTGTTTCCAGTAAACCAAATTTCTTGGTTTGATTTATAATGCAACAACCCACGCACTACCGAAATATCATGTCAATAAACATGTGTGTGACACCAAAAATATCCTCACGTTTCTGCAGGGGCGCTTATTAAAAGCATGCTCGTGAATCGGAGACAGAGATCCGAAAAGAAGTCGGTGGAACAAAACTGTACCTTCAACGGCGCTTGAAACCGGAAACTTGGGGAATAGGAGGAGTGATGTCACGTACCTGACACGCCTGGTCAATGAGTCCACCACGACAAATATTATATTGGGGACACAACCAAAAAGAGAGCCCAGCCCCCCGGACGGCACCGCACCGCACCGACATGATCTGGGACAACACCCACGTGTTAGCACCATCAGTAACCAAATATAAGCCGAACATGCCTCACATGAATCACGGGCCTAAATCTCATGAGAGCATCGTAACGAAACAGTACAAGCTTTTCAAGAAGGCGGGATGACATTCGAGAGCAACCGTCGAACCGCTACGGGTAATCTTTCTTCACTTCCTCGAGACTTGTTGATTCACTCTGTCATCGAGAAAACGGCGGCAGGGCATAAGCCCCAATGCTTGCCCGTAATCCAAGGACCTTCATTCCTCTTGAGAGCGTCTTGAACGTAACTTTACCACGTTGTTCGCATTCAAGTTGCTGGATGAGTACAAGAATATGAATATGAAGGGGCTAAACGAAGTAAATGCCCATTTGGTGGAAACTATCGTCTAGTGCGTGCCGAACTCAGGAAGAAACTTGAACTTTGGGTGAGGGTGGTTGTAAGTTGCAAGTAGCATTGAAGTCACTGCACTCGTTTAGCACGTAGTCTACACGGATATTTCCGGACCGACATAAAAAGGGGGTGGTTAATTACGGAAAGCCTGGCAGTCATTTCTCACTGACCATCGCAATCCACTCACAGATCACTCCTTGTCGTCTGTGTGGACGATACGTTCGGTTGTTCTCTTCTTGTCTCGCTGGTAGGAAATATTATCAAACGTATCCTCTACTATTTGTTGATCGCTCAGCGCCAGGGTGCTGCGCACGACACCTGTTCAGCATTCATAGGCTAGTTCGGATACCGAGTTATGGCACCACCAGCAGCTGTATATGTCGCGGCTGTCGTAGGTGTAGCGGCAGCAGTATTTGTGTTCAAAGAGGTATGTTCTGGTCCATTATACACTTCCTTATCCTCGAGGAAGAAACACGTGTACTCACACGCCCCTCCTTCCCTTTCCTCTCGCTGTCTCGTCGCCTCTGCCCTCTAGTTTGTTTATGAGCCGCATATAGCCCCAAAACTCGAAGAATGGGCAGAAAACTTTCTCCAGCGGAGACGTGCAGCACGCAACAGGCGTGCGAGTGTCGTTACAGTCAGAGCGTCGCGTCGTCGCCATTCAACGTCTTCATTAGGTTCATCACACCATGGTGGCGATACTCGGGGAGATCAAGGTGCAAACGATGGGGCACCAAGGCCGAATGACTTCACTGGAGATGAGCTCGAGCTGGAAGCCCTCGCTGCGAGAGAGGTAGATGAATGGCGGAACGAAGTACTTAGAAGTCAAGGCCGACCAAGGGAGGGCCTGAGAAAGCGAAGAAGAGATCCACTTAGGGGCGACTTTGAAAGCTTTGAGACCATGAGCACAACTTTTGACGAGGTGAGCAATCAACGTGGCTATCTCATTTCCTTGCACACTCAATAGTGTTATCACAGTCATTCACTTCCCTCACGCACACCCCACTTGCACCGACACATGTGATCTCGAACGTTTCCTCCCCAGTCACACCCAGTACGGCAACGCTGCCTTCAACACCGTCCCATCGCAGTCAATCTGACTTCTCGTCGATGTTAACGTCGAGTGATGCTAGTACATTGTTCATAGTTTCCCGTACGCCACCTCATCAAGTCCTTGAGATACCAGCTATGTCTCCAAGCCCCGGTTCCACTGATCCAGCTCGCGTTGCACAGACCGATAGCGCTGGTCATCTCGGCATCACTCCGCCATCCCCGCTCGCAGCTGGGGGTTCCCCTCCCTTGTTTTTCACCACAACCAACGAAGTCATGGCCGATGATTCCCCCTTCGGTCCTCTTCTTCCGGACACGCCTCGTTCAAGTGCAGAAATATATGGAACAAGGCCATTTTCGCCGATTACAAGGGTAACGGGATCTTCGTCCGGATCCGTGTGTACCGTAGGGTCAAAGGAGTCGCTCCCTTCCAGGGCCAATTCAACGGGTTCAGTTCGGACACTTGGAAGTTCTGGAGTACTCAGGAGAAGCAGCGGACTTGCGAATGAGATGGTAGCGAATACCGACGACGATGACGACGGTAGCGACCAAGAAAACCGCCCGCATGCTTCTGCATCTACCTTGCAATCTGTCATTTCATCTCTTTCAGAGCGGTACCCCGCTCCTCCCACGCCCCCCGTCATCATTTCTTCACCCATATCTTCTGTCGGTGTCATCTCAGCGCCTTCATCGCCCCGCAGCGGTGGTTCAGAAGTTGTAGTGAATTACGATGCCATGTCAACTCCCCATTCTCCATCTCACGCTCTCTCCCAGACACACCCGTCTCTGCCTTTGCTCCAGCTGCCCTCTGATTCGCCGAGCGCTCGTCCGACGTTCCTCTCTCACTCCCCGGCACGCTCACCAACGTCCCCAGCTGCTTCGTACGCCTCTTTCCTATCACCGATGCCCCTCAGTCGTGCTGCCTCCGAGTCCGAAGGAGACGAGTTCTTGTCGGTCGCCAGTGATGACAGTGATTGGAGTCGATCGCCCGTCACACCGAGTCATTACGCTGGACTCGTGCAGGACAGGGCGAACAATCCGTTCCTCGACTTTGAGCATCTGACGCAGGATGTCAGGAACGGGTCCGAACATAGGGACACTAGCGAGGGTAGTGAAGTGCTCGTGTCTGACCATGGACACGAAGCTGGGAGCGAGGTGGGCAGCGACGAGAGTTGGGGGAGTGCGAGGAGGCACTAGCTAGGCGAGCGGATACAGGCACGTTTTCTGTTGCAGCGGATCCCGTCTTGGTGACCCGTGTTATTTCCTTTTTCTTTGTTCGCTGTTTTCGTCGGGGATGATCTGTTATCACATCTTGTCTAGTCTGCGCTCTCGTGTGCCGTGTACTGTTAACAATTTCCAACTCCTCAGGGGCAAATACATGTATTTATGATGGCGACACTCGAGGTGATTGATGGCGAGCAACATGCGCGATACCGAGATAGTGAGATTTCTCTGAGTAAGTCTATACAAATTTGACGTTGAAACATGTGGTACTGTCAACAGATGGTCATCCAAAGATCCTTTGGTTCTATCAGTGATTTGAAGGTATCATCAATCAATCTTTGCGTGCGCGCTTCTTAAAAGTGCCGTTCCCCATCTCAACGTCTTCATGCGCCGAGGCGAAGTAGTCCAAAGACCCCGAGGGGTCAGCCTTGATGGTCTTGCTGCCTTCCGTCCAGCCGGCAGGGCAGACCTCTCCATGCTTGTCCTACGACACCAGATCACGACCGACTCTACAAGGGATAAAAGCCCAGACGAACCGTAAACTGGAACGCCTGCAACAGACGAAGGGTTTCATCAACAGAACGACCGACGGGTAAATCGTTGACCGTGATTTGCCTAGCAACACGTGGTGAGCCACCAAACGGTCGACCGACAAGGGACACCACACCTCACGATGCCCTTGGGGTCGATGATGAAGAGACCCCGGAGAGAAATACCAGCTTCCTCGATGAGGACACCGTAATCGCGTGAGATTTCCATGTTCCTGTCCGCGATCAGAGGAAGCTTCAAGTCGGGCCCGAGACCCCCTTGCTTCCTCGGCTGCTGAGCCCAAGCAAAGTGGGAGTACTGCGAATCGGTCGAGACACCTGTCGAACGTGAAAGATCGTTCTTTTCGCGGTTGGGGTATGACTAACCAAGGACGACGGCATCCAGTTGTTTGAACTCGGGGAGGGCATCATTGAATGCAAGAATCTCGGTTGGGCAAACAAAGGTAAAGTCCCTGTAGGAACGTTACTCGGCTCATTGCAACGGTTGTCCGAGACTGTTTGAGAGCTTACATGGGGTAAAAGAAAAGAACGACCCTAGGAAGAAAATTTGAAGCGAGGGCTGCTATTCAGACGAACGAAGACCCACCATTGCCCCTTGTAACCTGCGAGAGAGATGTCTTTGAACATACCCTCGATGACAGCTGTCGCGGTAAATACTGGAGCGGGATGTTGGACTCGAGCTACCATGGCTACCAGGTTCAAGATGTAACAAAAAATGGGAAGGGATGGAAAGACCCGATCGCCCCATTTTATTACGAGTTGAGACGCGTTATGTATGCTTGTTTGGATTCGCCCAAATTTGGACATTATCGAATATCATTGTCTTCTCGAGCGTTGAGAAGATATGGTCGCTTGAGAAGCTGGATATACGTGAGTACAACCATAATACGTCACTTCTTCGGCACGAAATCTGGGTCTAGGTGTGATGGCCACGCTTAAATGCCATGCTGTCGCCGATCTCAAGAACAAGTGGCTGATAATGTCGCTTCCCTGATTGAATGGACTGGCACATTTGGAATACACACGCTGGGTTAACGAAGCCCGATTAGTGCATTTTAATGCCTTCCCACCCATCTATCCCCACCCCAGTACGTATAACAACGCATCGCATACCAATATAGCGTCGATATGATTCCACAGCCTGGGTGGCATTGGGATCAGAATCACTTGCTTTGAACCTGTCGGTCGCTCAGCCTCCAGTGACCTGCGAGCAAAGCCTTGTACGGTCCTGCATTATCTGCGAGAAAGCAAATGTGATTGCCACGTCCTACGCGTCAGTTGTGAAGATTTTTGCCTTTCATTTCGTGTAGCCGGAAATGTAGTGGCCAGTTACTTACGTCCCTTTCGTATAGCTCTCGTCCTCAAGGTCGGCAATCAGCGTATGTACTGCATGCCAATGCTGGTGCGTGATCCGAGTCCGTCTTGGGCGGCACGATTATTGATAAGACTTGAAGTCGGGTCGTATCGAACGATTACCGGCCCACAGGATCTCCAGTCGAATGCATATGCAATACCCACTGATTGCGTAGCTCACAAGTGGCCGTCCGCGATGTGATCGCACTCCACACAACCGTCCGCACTGCGCATGCTCTGGATCCCACCAAGATGGCCCTATTATGTAATAACAGCGATGTGTTTGTCGGCAATGAGGAGTAGTACATACAAGGCTGTGATATGGCTTAAACGTATAAAGCTGCTATTCCCTGGCCTGTCACGTCCTCAGCAATGGAGTCCCAATATCCCACAGGCACCCCCGGAGCAGGGGATATGAGATTCACAGGACCGATCAAGCCTGACGCAGAACCACTCCACGCAGCTTATGAACTCTCTCCAGAGCAGACGGCCTTTTTCAAGGCAGAGACTGGGATCAACAATGATGACGACCTTAGGACACACATTCTAGATGTCCAAGAGAAGGCATACGAGGTTAGTGGAATCTCGTGCTTAAGCGCCGATCCAAAAAGTGAATGACCCTGGGCGCAGATATTCCCCTATTTATGCATCCGATGCTTCACGTTCCTCAGGTATGTTCCACCCTTTCCACATTGTCGAGTTTATACAGACTTTCATTCAGGCTGGGGATATCGACACTCCCGGACTATGAGAGTGTTATCAGGCTTGGC
>JBBPJV010000748.1:0-15551 GCA_038088915.1 Sutorius aff. eximius
CAGGAGCCTTGCGCTGGACTGCACCGGAACAAATCCTAGAAGATACATGTCAGCGGACGACCAAGAGTGATATCTACTTTTTTGGGTGTATTGCTCCCCAGGCAAATACATCAGGCGTGAAAGCTGGGTTCATTCTGACCTTCTTGCAGGTGTTGTCCAGAAAGCAGCCATGATCGGAAGTTCGGCAGGATGCAGCTATCATTCGGCACATGCAGGGCAACAAGCCGGGCCGTCCAGAATCGCGGCCCATAGATGACATGCATTGGGAATTGATCGAACAATGCTGGTTGTCGATGCAAGAGCGACCTGCCACGACGACGTTAATCTCCTCTATCCAACAATTTCTGGGTTATCACAAACCATCACAACCTCTTCGCGACATTATCATGTCATGGAACTCATCAGGGGTAGACAAATCAGCTGCATATGTTGTCACCCTCGACGAAGATAAAGAATCTGAAGACAGGTACACGAGGAAATTTAACTTGACTCGCTCTACTCATTCGGAATCCTCCTCAGGACCGCTTCGCATCTCGACCCGCCGGGATCGGATATACTCTTCCGCAGAGCCCAAAACAACGAATCAACACTGAGACCCGGAACGCCTGACCCGGCCGAGGGTCCTAACAAGAGGAGGCGCATGTAGCAAGTTGCCTGTCCCAAGGCGTCCTCGTAACGGATTATGTACATGCACACTATACCTAGATATGTAGTTGCGTTATGCGCGCTCCCCCTCTTACGGGTATATCGTGTTAAATACAATGGATATTAGATCCTCACACCAGTCTCGAGTATCGACGATCCTGGCAGTATTATTTGTATTTGTTAGGATCGCAAGCCTTTGGGAAGTTTCAGGTAAATTAGGATGGGCGTAATGCTTATCGTACGGATCTTGTGCAAGGAGGAGACCCTAACGTCGGGCCAAGCCTCACATCTGGCCTAGATTGGCCCCGACGACACCTGGCAAGCTTGGCCAAGCTGATTTCATGCACCGCTGACAGTGAGGCAGTCTCACGTAAGACGATACGCGCGCTCTTGGCTCGCCGGTAGCAGTAAACGGATCAAATTCATGTCCCCCAAGACTTTTCAGGAAGCAAAGGTTGGTCAGCCTTGCAACCCGCTCAGCCAAGCTCATCCATCTATCAAGTCCATCTACGACCGTGCCACCGCCTTGGAGTTTGCCGCAGAGTTCACCGCCGCATTCCGCCTCTACCTCGAGGCAACGGATGCCTTCCTCCATCTTTCGCGCTCCAATGCAGCCAACCCCGAAATTCAGGCACAGTGCAAGGCAAACGCGACAAAAGCAATACAACGAGCCGAAAAGATTAAGAAGGCCAGCAAGACACCTGGCGCTCAGATCAGCGCGGTTACTGCGCTAGTCGACTCCTTCGGAGCAGGTGAGCATTCGTGATATCTGATGTGCAACTGCTCACCATGGCTCAGATCATCAAGCCTATGTGCTCCGAAAGTCATCGACAGTCAATAACATCCCCTATCCTCTCTGGAACGAGCCTGTCTCCTTGCCACCAGTTGCGAGATCCCGTTATTCGTACGTATATCTTGCTCTTGGCCAATGCGCCACATAATATTACTTACTATTCGGGCCCCAGTGATCCGAATGGTCAACCAACCGTCTCTCTGTCCGAGATCACCGATACTCCAACCATTACCTGGAAAAGATCTTCCTTCGATCCCTTCACTTTCCAAGAGCTTTCATCGGCCTTGATGCCCACTGACATAGACCAAAACATCACCAGTGACTGTTCGGTTTGTGCTTCCGTAGCGGTCTGCATTCAACATAACCAGCGATTCGACTCAAGGGTATGTTATCTTCTTCGTTCTCTCCTTGCTCGATGTTTCGCAATCTTGGCCCAATCTCCACTTTATCGCCGATTCACCCCAATCCCCATTTATGTGCAGCCTCGTGCTTTTTATCTTTGTCCACTCTTGGTTTCAGCACCCCCAACCGTGAGCATGACGCATGTACTGATGCTCCTCTGTCCGAAATTCCATCCCTAAAGCTACTATCTTCTTCTCTGTTCATGGGAAACCAGCCCGGCAGATATGATCTCAAAGCATATCTGAATGGTGACTGGAGACGAGTATGTGGCGCAGTTTCAAATCAATGGACCATTGGTAGTAACAAACCATTCAAACTCGTGATCGCCCGCTACAGATATGTACGTGCTAATCGAATGGTTACTGGATGTAGGATTTTGATGTTTCCATTTCCTGCACCGCATTGCCTACACCACCTCCGTGCAATGTTTGTCGCCACCGCCTTCATGGCGTTCCATATCTGCTGCTTATGCCGTTTCATACCATATTCCGCCCTTTCCGTTATCAACCCCGGAAGCTATCGACGACTTGCTTCCTTTCGACGATTCTGGGCGTCCCATAGGAATTTCATCAGGACGGAAATCGGTTATTTGGCCAGCCCTGATCGAGAAAGCCGTACGTCATCCTTATGTTCATGAGCCTTTGTGACAGTGATGATCGACTGTACTGTGCTAGTATATGAAGCTAATGGGGGGATACGAATTTCCTGGTTCGTAAGTGACGCGTAACCCTTCTCATCCCGTACATTGCCGACATACTGCGTGCGTTTGATGACAGGAACTCATCTATTGATCTACGGTGGGTTCATTTCAATTTCCGTCTCACGGAATCTCGCGCTAACCTGGTCAGGGTATTGACGGGATGGATACCCGAGCACATCGAGCTCCGAAGGTACGGTTTTTGAGCACCCATAACTGCACACGATTTTTTTTTTTTTTTGGTTTGGATAATTCTGAATTTCCAAGGTCGTTGCCGCTCAGTTTTTCCTAGTATATTTGTACCCTTCTGGTACTGATGCCAGCGTTCCCAGTGCCTCGTTCGAAAGGGAGAGAACTTGGAAAAGACTAGAACATGGATTTCGGGAGGGTGGGTTTACGAGTATTCTATCATGTATTTCCTCATCAGATTCTTATCATAGGTTGCTGTGTGCTGACTGTGGGCACGGACCCCAAGACGATACTGAAACTTGAAGGAGTGAAGCTCTTACCCTCACACAACTATGCCGTCGTTGGTGAGCTAGCAGCGGTTATATCTGATTCCCGTTATTCCACCAGCGTGTGCTCACAGAAGATCAAATCCAGATATTCGAGAAATGGAAGACGAGCGATGGTTAACAATAATAGATTCGACGATCCCCGCGGCTGGCATACCCTGCACCCCTGAGCGCGAAAGTTGCCGATGGCCGACTGATTCCCGTGAGCGTTGGTTATGATCTTCATGATACATCAATGGGTGACATTTGTGGCCAGGCATGCTCGATATACGGTGGGATGATATATGCGCGACGTTTGAAGGTGTATACGCGTCTTGGAATCCTGGGCTCTTCCAATGTAGTTCTATTCACCATGAGTACGTTTCCTCTGGCAATGCACCGTCTGGCCATGAAAACACTCACATTCCGCAACGTAGGAGGTGGAAACCCGCTAACGTGGATGACAAAGTGCAAGGTGATCCCTCTCCCGCGTCTAGCTCACGTAGCGCTAATGGAGGTCCCTCCAGCCTCAGTGCGCCAGATGCGCTTGCTCTATGAATGTCAGAATTCCTGGGACGGAGGTGACACGCTGGACACGAGCAAAGATATCTGGATTCTCTTGACGAGGCATTTGTCGCATACTCGCCGAGGAGCGGAGTATATCTCGCTGACTGTGCACCCTGAGGATGAAGATGGCGATTGGAGAAATACATGGGCGAAAACAGGGAATGTGCAGGTCAAGGTAATACAGTTTATGATTTACTCTCGGGATTGTCATCTGAATGATCCTCTGTAGGGTTCGTACACCACCTCACCGCATGTCTTGGTGAGGACAAGGGTTGGAGAGGTGTCTCCGATCCCGCCACACACACCTTCATCGGCTTCACGGTCACCCACCAAGATCTCGGGTGCGCTTTCCATCCTCGCTTGCTGCGATGGTCTGCTCGACGACGTCTTCTTTACCGTGAACATGTACTGTGGTACGGACATTAAAGCATGGTGGGACAAGGACGCAGGGGTAGGGGATTCGATCAGCCTTGGAGGTGGTGGATTCAACATCAAGGTCTTGACTTGTACGCCGTTGGGTAGACGAAAGCTCATCTTTGGCAGGTCGATGGTACGCTCACCACCAAAAACGCGGGCGGGAATCACATGCATCCGACGTACATGCTCAACCCGCAATGGCACCTTCGCATTCACGATGAGAATGCTCGTTCGACCGAGACGGGCGCATTCACCTCCAGTAGAAAGACGTCCCCACTGCGAGCTGTGGGAAACCCGAGGACAGCGGGTGTGGGTGGGAGGAGCAAGGCGGGACGAAAATCCACCGTGGTGTTCAGTGTGCAGGGTCCCAGAGAGGTACCGCTGAATGTGACCGCTGTCTGGTCTTCTGGCGAGCGGATCGTCGAGTACGTCATTGTGTTCTCTCGTGGTCCATGCGCCCACGCCTTTGCATAGACTCGCGCAAAAAGAAGTGGTTACTTCCTCTGGAGCGTATACGTTTGGTCGCGCGAGGGCAGCGGCAGACATGGCACGTGAGTCTTGGTGATTCCGTTCCGCAACATCGAGGTTCATGTTCCCGAAGCGGGCGACTACACCGTGATCTTGTCTGCGTTCGAGCCTCAGATCCACCTCGGGCAATTTACGCTCAAGATTGAAAGTTCGCGCCAGATCGAATTGGAGCCTATCCCGCAGGAAGGGGCAGGGATGTATACGAGGGTCTCCAAGGGCGAGTGGTGAGTGTGGATGACATTCAGCCATGACCGAAGCAATTCTGAGGCCCGACAAGGGGCGAACGTACTGCCGCGGGAGGACCAAGCCACGGACGGTATCATTCGAATCCGATTTACGAAGTTCAGCTCCCATCCAGTGCGCATCTAAGGTGTGTTGATCATCTCCATCTATTCTCCTTCCTGACTGAGATTATCCTCGATCGTAGTGCCCGCCTACACCTCGCCTCGCCTGCACCCGCTGCTGCGCTCAGCCTTTCTCTTTTCCCCGCTTCGTCACCTGGATCTGACCCGCCCACCCTTGACCGACCTATAGCTTCTTCGGGTCCTTACAGCGACGCTCTGTCCGGGGTATGCATCCCCAAGCGTATGCTCAGCCCAGGCAAATATTGGCTCGTTCCGTCGACGTTTGCGGCGGGGGTACACGCTCCCTTTCGATTGGTGGTCTATTGTTCGGACGCAGGGTGCGCCGTCTCCAGGCGGAGCCCGTAACTACGTGTATGTCGGATATGCGATTGTTAGCTAGTTTTCGAGTATTCGGAACCGAATCTCTGTAGTGTGTCATTGTCTGAGGATTTGTATAGCATCGGTGACGTGGGTTGACACTTCCAAATCTGATGCATGGTCTGCAGGACTGGACATGCCCAGCACCCAAGGACCGGCAAAAGGCGAGAGCAGAAAATCGTTGACGCGTTTGAGCGTCGTGCGAGACGGGTTCGCCTGTGGGTAACTAGATATGATCCACTGAAGGCGAGTCTTGAGCACGTCCTTGGCTACGTTCGATTGACGTCAGCTCCCCAAGAGAGCGTCGAAAGGCCACGTACACATGTCCTCGCGCACGTTTCCCTGTGCGCAGAACGATCCGTCAGGGTGAAAGAACATGGCCAGAGCGGCGACGGCCACGCCGACACTGGTGTCCGTCCCAGTGGAGCACGCAATACATACGGCCCGACCGTGCCGGAGATGGTGCTGGATAAACGGGACCGAGCGCGGCAAGACCGCACCGAGAAAGCGATGTTGGCCGCGCTTTCCCGGTGGAATCTGGATGCCCAGCATCCTGGGCGTTTCCCCCGGGCGTCCGATCGTGTTACGCTCGGCTAACCAGGTGGGGTCGTCGGGCGTGCAGCAGACAAAGGCGGTATCGGGGTGGGTTTGGATGAGGTTGGGGCGTGGGAGGGAGGAGAGGCGGCAGAGAGAGATACGGCCCAAGATGTGCTGAATCGGGGTACCACATGAATGCTGAGTTTGGTCAGGGCCCGTGACGTCGTCTAGATGCGAGGCGGTTGCGACAAACGATCGAACGAGGTCTGGGAGCTCAGAGGGACCCACGGCCAGGAGCTCGTCGCAGTGCCGCCAGTACATGTCCGGGGTGAGGCCCTGAAACGGCATCAGAATAGGGTGTCTGCGACGAGATGGATACATACCATGCCCCAGAGTTCGTGATCGTCCCCGGATCCCTGGATGTAGGCGAACCCCGAAGCGCGACGTTCCACGCCATCCACTACTTGTTTGGACGCAGTTACGCATATGATGGGGTAGAACGTGCGGTCGGGTTGCTTTGGAAACGTGGGGAACACGGTCGTCGCGGGTGTGATCCAAATCGGACGGAGTGGACAACCCAGCGTTGGAAGCGAATAAGAGGAGGCCTGCGGGGAGTCTAGAGTGAGGATACGAGACACTGTCGGAGAGTCACGACATTCACCGCGAGCTCGGACGCCCATTCGTCAAGCTTGCCCTCGATCTGACTGTGTTCCTGTGGACTGACGCTCCCTGGCGGGGTATAGAGTGCCGTGTCCCAATCCTGGACCTGAAGTTTGCCGACCCGCATGAGAATCGTGCGGTTGACGACGGCACACCATATCGGTACTGTTTTCGACAGCGCATCCGGGATGCGTTTCCCGGCCCTGGTTGAATCCACCAAAATGAGCCTGTTGCAAGGATGAATGATGGCACGTCACACGGGATTCGTGAAATGAAACGCATACCCGGCATGCTTGACGATCAGGGGAAGAACGTGGAGATTTGGTCTGCGTAGGCTGAAGCTCCAGTTGTTGGTGTGGCCGTCCGTAGATTTGAAGTAGGCAGGCTCTCTGTGAGTCTGGCCGATGCCAGTACATACGATCCGGGGATCGGTATACCAAGCACCACAGCGCATGTTGGCTGTGGCACGTCTGAATGGTCGGATGCCAGCAAAGAGGGAGAAACGTACGGAGGAGTGGAAGATGGTAATTATCGTACACTTTATTGACGAAGGTCGCATCTTCTGCGATCGAATGGACGCGGTTAAAGATGGAGTGCGATTCCTTCCTGAGCGCTGCGGTCGTCTTCTTGGTGTCCATCCGGGCCTGGATGCGGTGAGTAACGTATTCACCACGTAATTACGACTCTCAGCTGCACGTCTAGCTCAGCGACGAGGGTTAACCCTTCCGCTCGTTACATAGTTTCGTCCTTCTCTTTTTCTTCTTCCTTCTCAGTGGTCCTATGGCAGTTACTTTTCGCCAGAGTCGTTCCTTCGCGTGGTCCTTGGCACTCGTTCTTGCTATTCAATTCGTATGTGGAGTCTCCGCGCTCCCTCCTGCACCTGGCCAACAGCTCTCGCGCGTCAGGGATCCAAACGTTATCTTAGACACTAGTAATGGCACGATGGTCGTATACAGCCCCGTTACGGGCGAACAAATCCCCCAGGGTCTCGCCTCGGACGGCAGTGGCTCCGGATTTTCGGTCAGTGCGATTTTGTGGATTATCTTCTCCTTCGTCGTCGGTACACCTCTTCTTCTGGCCGGGTGCCGTGGGCGGCGTTTCACTCTGGGTGCAGCCATTGGCACGGCCGCTGTGCTGACATGTAAGCATTCCTGCTCGTGTCACTCTTTGTGCTGACCTTGGCGACTGCCACAAGCTTGGGCTGCCATCATCAACGCCCTGGACAATGTCGGCGTTTCCGATGTTGCCCTGACCATTTCCGCTCTCATGTTATTCCTCATGGCCTTTTCTTTGGGTCTCCTGGAGTTGACCCAAGCTTTTGCGATCCTGGTCCTCGGAATTTTGGGCGGCCTGGCTATCGGTGTCCGCCTTGTTCTGTTGCGGAGCGGTCTGCTCATCTCGGATCCGGATGCCTTTTTCGTTAACTGGCTCATCATCGGTGTGTGCGGTATTGCGGGGGGTATCCTCGTCGTGCTCAAGCAGAGATACGGGATAGTAGGCTGTCTCGCCGCGCCCCGTCTTCTGTGCCCGCTGACAGAATACCGTAGCTCAACGGGTGTGCGTCGACGGGTTCGTTTTTATGTGGCCTCGGATTCGACCTCGTCATCAACCGACAATCGGGGATGAGCCGTGGCCTTCGCTTCCTCTTTGACAGAAATAGCTATCACGTTGTGGTACGTCTTCTATCGGTGTCGCTTGTGACGTCGTGTTTACGGGTGGTGACTTGCAGGACACCATCACGAACGGGTATTCACCACCTACGACGACAGTGATCATTCTTGCGGTGTCTTTGGGTATAACGTAGGTTGCCTTTCGCCCGCAATGAATGTTCCCGTTGATCGTTGCTCGTCCAGCCCCGCTTTTGGGTTTGCACAGTGGAAACTCTTTAAACAGCCCTTTAGTGGGACCAAGCACGACACCTTTATCGGATCTATTTGGGAGCCACAGGAAGTTCTGCAGGACGAGGAATCAGCACCGGCTCCTCCGACGCGATCCGTGGACACGCTTGATACGCCGACGACCGAGAAGCCACCGAGGGTATCATCAGCCGATAATACTAAGGAGGGCGGACCGAGTTAGCACGCTCTCATCATTCTTTCCTTTTTACTGGCATCAGCATCAACATCGGGCTCGGTTAGACTTGTGAGGCACGACGGTCATCACGACGCGATTACGCGCCAAGCATTGCATTTTCTTGTAGAGCCGTTCTAATTAACCCGACGCTATTGCATTGGCAGGGTTATTGTGCCTTCGTATCCGACATAAATACCCACACGTAGATGGATTTACTCAACTGATATATCGTTTTTGCGCAACACATAGCGGACAAAGAGCGGAGGAGGTAAGGCGGTGTGCGACCAAATGAGGCAATTCACATGTTAAATCCGCGTCTGATGCCCTTGGACCGGATTCGGCAGACAGACGACACCAAATCATATGAGGGGTTATGAACCGGGCGAGGGCTCTTCTCTGCTAACACGCTCCCTCTCTTCCTTCTGCCATACATACCCCCATGTCACGAAACGGCGGAAAGAAACCAGTCGGATTTGCGACCCACATTACCGCAGGCGGAATCGCAGGCGCAATGGAAGCAGTACGTCTCCCCGATCACATCGACGCCAAACGAGCCCCCACACACCCTGCCAGTTGTGCTGCCAACCGCTCGACACCATCAAGGTGCGGATGCAGCTCTCCAGGACGGGCATCGCACACGGAGTACGTGCCCATCCCATCCCGACCCCTCACACACTGAGAGGAGCACGTGGTAGACCAAGCCACGCGGTGTCATCGCGACGGGCATCCGCATCGTGCAGCGCGAGACCCCGCTTGCGCTGTACAAAGGGCTCGGCGCAGTCATGTCGGGCATCGTCCCCAAAATGGCGATCCGCTTTGCGAGCTTCGAGACATACAAGGGCTGGTTGACGGACAAGGCCACGGGCAAGACGAGTGTTGGCAATATCTTCATCGGTATGTTGCTCGCCTCGAACGCCATGCGGAACTCATGGTTGATGCTTGCCCCCAGCTGGGCTCGCTGCGGGCACGACAGAGGCAATAGCGGTCGTGTGTCCCATGGAGGTGGTCAAGATCAGACTGCAGGCGCAGCAACACTCGCTGGTCGATCCGCTCGAGACGCCAAGATATCGTAATGCAGCACATGCTGTCTACACGATCGTCCGCGAGGAAGGGCTCTCGACGCTCTATAGAGGTGTCTCGCTTACGGCGCTACGCCAGGCCACGAATCAAGGTGGGCACTCATTCGAGAGTCGTGTGCTGGGCTAAATGTATCGTCAGGTGCCAACTTCACGGCATACCAGGAGCTGAAGAAGCTCGCACACCGATACCAGCCCGATCTAAGCGAGCTTCCGTCGTACCAACACATGATCATCGGACTGATATCCGGGGCCATGGGCCCGTTCTCCAACGCCCCTATCGACACGATCAAGACACGTGAGTCTAGTGGGGATGACATCAACTCGATGACTCACTTTTTCTGACAAAGGGCTGCAAAAAACGACATGGGAGCCACAGGTGACGGCGATTCAGCGGATATCGATCATTGCAAAGGACATGTGGCGCAAGGAGGGCGCCGCATCGTTTTACAAGGGCATTACGCCGCGTGTTCTCCGGGTTGCGCCAGGACAGGCTATCGTGTTTGCTGTATATGAGCGGGTGAAGACGATCATTGAGAAGATTAGCGTGTCACCTTCTGACGACCATTATACCGAGTAGTCATGTGACTGATGCTGAGATATAGAATTCCCACGGGTGATAAACATGGGTACACAGAGAGCCAAGAGGTCGAGCTCAAAGAACGGCGACGTTCTCTCTTTCTTTCATCCGGCGCGTTTCCTCACACATTCATAAACCCGACGCGTCTCACATCGTGCGCGATGGCATCTTGGAGTCCTCAGCCTGCAGGATTGCAGGAAATTCTACAGACGATACGCGATTCCACTGACACCCAAAACAAAGTTCAGAGGTCCATCACTCATGTCTGTCCTGCCTCCTTCTTTATCCCGATCTTGTCCTCCTCACATCGATTTACATAGAAACTCAATACCTTCACGCGTGTACCTGACTACATAGCATATCTGGCCCATATCTTGGCCGCAATGCCACAAGAGGATGACCAGATACGCACTATTGCTGGTTACCTCCTCAAGAATAATGCCTGTCTGATCCTCAAGGTTTCCCAAGAAGTAGCAGAGTACGCAAAAGTCGCCGTGCTTTCTGCTTTCAATGACCCTTCCGCCTTGGTCCGGACCGCTGCCGGCCAAGATATCGTGGCGTTCCTAGGGGTCTTGGAACCCAAAAATTGGCCGGATTGTCTCGAGCAACTCGTTGCTATGCTGGACGATCCAAATCGTCAAGAGGTGAGTCTGCTTCTACTCGAACCCGTGCCACCTACGTCCGCACTGTACCCTGCGAAGCGTATCACACCGGGATGCTATACGCCAGGCGGTGCGTCGTTTACTCGGGGCAGTATAGCGCCCACTTTGGCAGTTTGACGGCGTCTATACTCTGCCAAGAGTCTCGTGATATGCATCTTCTTGATGCTCCTCTTGCCAAGTTCATCCCGAAAGTCGTCGCAGGGCCTCGCGACTTGTTTCTGTCTTCCACCCACCTCTCGACATCGTTGACATCACGTACTGAACTCCGAGTGCAGGCTGCTTTTAGTGTTTTCGAAAAGGCTTGTGAAGACTTTCCCCGGAAACTGGACATTGAGATCAACGGCACTCGTCCCCTCGACTTTATGATTCCAAAATTCCTCATGCTATCAGAGCACCCGTCGCCTAAAATGCGTTCCCACGCCGTTGCTTGTTTGTCTTATTTCGTCCCGATCAGCTCGCAATCGCTTTTCGCGCACATCGACTCTTTCATCGCATGTTTATTCAAGCGTGCTTCGGACGAAGACCCTCCGGTTCGCCGCCACGTGTGCCAAGCTCTTGTATTGCTTCTCGCAGCCCGGCCCGAAAAGCTCATGCCAGAGATGGCAAACGTCGCAGAATATATGCTGTACTCGACAAAGGACAAGAACGAGAGTGTCGCATTGGAGGCTTGCGAATTCTGGCTGACTTTTGCCGAGGACCCCGATCTTGCACCCTACTTGCACCCTCTCCTTGGTCGTGTAGCCCCTGTTCTCCTCGACTGCATGGTATATGGCGAAGACGATCTGCTTTGGCTTGAGGGGGACACTGAGGACACCAATGTCCCCGATAAGGAGACCGACATAAAACCACGCCATTATGGCTCCAAATCTCATGGGCTGGAACGGGAGGGGGCAGAAACCGCCGAAGAGACGGCCAAGCGTGGCGTGTACGGCCAGGAAACGATAGACGAGGATGAGGACGATTACGACCTGGACGACGACGACTTTGCCGATGAAATGTCCACGGAATGGAATCTCCGGAAATGCGCTGCTGCTGCTTTGGATGTATTGGCTGTTAGATTCGGCGCCGACCTGATGAACGTCCTCCTTGCCCCCTTGAAAGACAAGCTGTGGAGTGCGGAATGGCTACAAAGGGAGAGTGCGATATTGGCGTTAGGCGCCATGGCCGAAGGTAAGCTTGGCCTGATGGCTTGGCTTGGCTCAATGTTGATGAGATGATGAGGTTGCATTGATTTCATCGAGGAGCACTTGAAGGTTCTCATTCCATACTTGCTCAATACACTGAACGACCCCAAAGTGCGTGGCGCGATACACGCACATGATTGTTCCCTGATGTTCTACAGCCCCTGGTTCGATCAATCACTTGTTGGACGCTAGGTCGTTATGCAAGTTGGTGCACACAACCCATATCGGAAGAACACAAGAACCGATACTTTATCCCCACAATGGAAGGTGTACGTGCGAGATATGGATCGTTCTTCGTGAGCTCATGTCTTGACTAGCTTCTTCGAATGGTCTTGGACGACAACAAACGGGTACAAGAAGCTGGTTGCAGTGCGTTTGCAACGCTCGAAGAGGATGCCGGCGCGGAACTTTCCCCCTACCTCGAACCAGTTCTGCGGAACTTGGTCTTTGCATTTTCAAAGTACCAACACAAGAACATGCTCATTCTGTATGATGCAATTGGTACCCTTGCAGACGCCGTGGGACGTGCATTGTCAAATCCACAGTATGTCGAGATATTGATGCCCCCACTCACCGGCCGGTGGAATAAACTGCAAGATGATGACGAAGATTTGATCCCCCTGCTCGAGGTAATGTTCCCGTGATCGGACGTGGTGATACTGATGCACGCTTCGCAGTGTCTTTCCTCAGTCGCAATTGCTATGGGAGCTGGATTCACGCCATACGCGCCTCTCGTTTTCCAGCGATGTGTCAATATCGTCCATCAATCTCTCCTCCAATACCAAGCGTACCAGCAAAATCCGGATTTGGATGAGCCTGACAAGTCATTCCTTGTCGTATCACTGGACCTCCTGTCAGGTCTAGCGCAAGGTTTGGGTGTTACTCTAGAGCCCGTCATCTCGCATACGCAGCCCAGCCTTCTCTCACTGCTAACCGTTTGCTTGAAGCACCCGCAAGCGCCTGTGCGTCAGTCGGCTTACGCACTCGTTGGTGACTTGGCGATGGGATGCTTCACCCTCTTGCGACCCCACCTTCCTGCGATCATGGTAGAACTCATTCAGCAGCTCGATCCCGAGCCAAAGGTGGAGTTCGTTAGCGCATGCAACAACGCAGCGTGGTCTGTGGGTGAAGTTGCACTGCGTTATGGACGAGGTATGGTTTCCAGGGATCTTGCCCGTGCATCGGACATTCATTTCCCACTTCCGTAGATGATCCCGAGTTCCAACAATGGGTAAACCCCTTGATCGCCCGTCTCATTCCAATTTTGCTTCACCCCAAGGCACCCCGTAGTCTCCATGAGAATGCTGCCGTATCGATCGGCCGGATCGGCCTCATGCATCCGGTCCTGGTTGCACCCCATCTACCAGAGTTTGCACAAGCGTGGTGTCAGGCGTTGTACGAGATCCGTGATAACGAGGAAAAGGATTCGGCTTTTCGCGGTCTCTGTACGCTCGTCCAGACGAACCCCGCAGGTATCGCCAAGGTCAGTGGATGAGGGGCAATTTACTGGTCATACGCTGATCAGCGTGCCTACAGAGCCTGCTGTGGTTCTGTAATGCCATCGTCCGGTGGAACAACCCCTCTCCTGAGCTGAATGCGATGTTCCAGCAAATCCTGACAGGATTCCGAAACCACGACGTTGCCGGATGGCAAGCTCAGGTTGTTGTCTTCCCACCCGCCATCCAAGACCGACTCGCGACGCGATACGGGGTGTAACCGGGCCTCACCGTCCTCCTTCGCAATATCTTGCTCATCTTATTCACGACGCGTATTATCCAATGCACCCACGAACGACCCGGATGACCCCCGTGTACCCTTTCTCACCATGTTGCCACTCCTACCCATCCGTGCCTGACTCGATCATCGGTTGGATCCATCGTCTGTCTTTTCCCCGCTTTTACTCTTGCTCCTTACGTAGTAGTAGCAGTAGCACCTTTTTTTTTCGGCCGTTTCATCCGGTCCGTGCGTTGTCTCCACATCTGTAGTTACACGTAGTTCGTCTCAGTAGTTGCCACCCCGGTTACCGAACGCCTAGTCTGTTCGTAAAAACGTACGTACATACCTGTCTTGTATATTGCCCCACGCTCGTTTTGCTTCTTTAGTAGAACAACGGCCTTTGCGCCTCGTTTCTTTTTTTTTTTTTTTTTTTTTTCTTTTTCTTTTCCATGCCCATGACACGCACACTTTGTAGTAGATAGCAGTAGATACAATTTTCTCTATGAGCAACGCACCGACACTTGGATATTCATGCACTCGTCGTATGCGGGGGAGCTGTTTATCTAGCTGCACGACGCGTACACGGGAAAATTCGCCTGCCGAAAAACGAATAGACAGGTAAGAACAAGACACGTCTAGAATCGCCTCCGCGCGCCATACGACCGATCCCCAAACTCCATCCCGAGTCCGCCAAACGCACCCCCGCGCCGGCCCCGGAGCTTGTACGCCCTGTATCCGAACACCGCACCCGCGACGACGCCCACCAGAAAGAAGAGCTTGATGAAGAACCCGAACCACGACGACGGCGCACGGTCGCCACCCGTGCGCCGAGCCCCGAAGAAGCCCGAGCCGGACGAAAGCTTGTCGAGCGGGGCGTCCTTTGAGGAAAGGATGGCCGAGTAGGTCGTGACCGAGATCACGCTGCACGGAGGTGAGCGCGTGCCGAGGTCAGAACCGGTGAACTCACTCGTGCGCATCAAATACTTGACCCGTCAGCGCGGACACGCCCAAAAAGGGCGTGGCAGGCAGACTGATCCCGTCAACGCGGAAACAGTCGGACCATTCGTCCCCTGCAAGACCGTACGAATTAGTCTCGAAATGCGCGGAGCGCATGTGTACGTACAGGCCCTGTAATGCGCCTTGACCTAAAAAACGTCGCATGAGCTCAGCCGTGCGCGCGGTCAGCGTATGCGCGACTTACGTCGAGATACGTGTCCTTGACATATGTAATTTTCAACTTGGTAATCGAGTTCGTGCGCCGGACCATCGCCTGCCCATCCATTAGGCATCGGCTGCCCGAGACGATAAAGGGACACGCACCGAGCACGCGCCAATACTGTTCGCATCGCCGTCGTGATCGTGATCATACGACGTCTTGCCGTCGCCAAGCATGCCTACGATACGAGGAAACCCGAATGAATGTCGTGAGTTGGCATAACTGGTGCGGTTAGACGTCAGCAACGCAATCAAGGACGTTTGTGACGAGATCGGCGCTCACGTATCTATAAACACCCCGAGGCCCTCGAACATGTCTACAGAAGCGAGTAGATGGGCGCGAGGTCGTTTTGGTAGAGGTACGCGTAGACGGACCTTTGCTTCCGAATACGGGGCCAGGTTGTACCCGCTCGGTCGTGAGCCAAACTGCGATCCCGTCGCCGTATAAATGGCTCGACTCCCCAGAGATCTGCATGCACGACCGAGTCAATACAAAACCGACACGAAAAAGAAAACACACCTTGAATTCAATTTCGATAACATAATTGCTCGGGCTCAACCGGAGACGGGACCACAGCCATCC
>JBBPJV010000749.1:0-15541 GCA_038088915.1 Sutorius aff. eximius
ATTATGCAGTCACCCATGTGTTTTTTTTTTCCATTGAGTTCCCCAAGCACAGCGGCTGTACCTCCTAGAATGACCTTTTGCTCCTTCGTGCGGTATACACCGTTGCCTATGGTTACGGCGCACGTGTCAAAAAGACGTTTAAGCTTCAGTAGCTTTGCATCGTAAAGATGCCAGACAACTTGCATGCACCTATCCAGTTTGAATACCAGAATCGGCCCCGTATTCCAGCAACGTGGTACAGAGAGGGTTCTACGCCAACAGGAGTTACAGGACAATTATCCTTTCCAAAAAAAAAAACACAAGTCTCTTTACATTCAGCAGCGCCACTGGCCATCAACTTCCATGACACAAGCGCACTCTCAAGAACATGACAATTTGATCGGGATGTATTGAAACTGCCACCATATTCCCCCCCCTGTATGATCCGACAGTCGCGGGTTGCCTAGTAGCGTTGCGGCGACGAGGGCTCAACGCGTTTCACCCGGTAACGCCCTCTTCACCCCATGGCAGAATCCAGAGTCTGGTTCGGTAAGTCCACCCCTGCGCAGATTACACGCGGTTGAATTCGTTGCAGTCACAGGTGCTTCATCCGGTTTCGGTCGCATTTTGACCGAGTATCTCCTGGAACGGGTGGATAGCGTTGTCGCCACGCTTCGCAAGCCCGAGGTGTTGTCCGACCTCGTCAAGCGATACCCTCCCACCCAACTCGTCGTCGTTAAATTGGACGTCACTCAGCCCGCCGACATCTCAGCGGCGTTTGCGAAAGCACAGGAAGCGTTTGGGCGGATCGATGTCGTGTTCAACAATGCGGGTAGAATGGTCAACGGGGAGGTCGAATCCATCGATGACGCCCTCGCACGCGATATATTTGAAGTCAATTTTTGGGGTGCTGCGCGCGTCAGCTGGGAAGCGGTGCAGTTCTTTAGAGACGTGAACCAACCCTGGGGTGGGAGGCTCCTCCAGATGTCTTCTGGAGCCGCCATCGAGAGTTTTGCGTGCTGCGGACATTACTGTGCTACGTAAGTCCAATCTGTATGCCGTCTACCTACCGACTCAGATGCACCCAGGAAATTCGCGCTAGAGGTGTTGACTGAGGCTCTAGCAAAAGAGTTAGACCCCGCCTAGAACATCAAGGTGAGATGGCTTCTTCACGCCTCTGCCCTTTGTGAACGGAGGCTGAACGCGAATAGATCACCATCCTCGAACCCGGTCCGTTCCTGACTGAAATCATAACTAAGAACACCAACATGTCCCCTCCCCACCCCGCGTATACCAACCCCGAACTGGCCGTATCCCAATTTCGCTCCATGCTCGGTTCCAAAGCCATTTATGACGGTGATCCCAACAAGGCCTGCATCGCGTTCGAGAAGGTCTCTCGGTTGGATGATCCCCCAATTAGGCTCCCTATCCACAGGAGGGTCCTCGACTTGGCGAACAACAAGGGAAAGAGTTTGATCGAGGCTGCAGAAAAGTATAAGGAGTGGTCTGATGATTTGTATCTGGACCCCGATGTCACAAGCGGCGTGTTGGGTTCGTGACTATGGTTATTGGGCGATGTATGTTGTCGCGTCGGTAGTACGTCTGAATTGTGTGTGTAGATTACGGTGCTTAAATCGATGTGTGTATGTACGTATGTAGTATGGTCATGTAACCCGCGTCTACAGGAATCCTGGGCGAGAGGATGGTGCCTGGGACGCTGATTACTCGTAGTAGTCATTTATCTGAGTCCAAATGCGAATGAGTAACGGACGTCAGAGCGCTTTGGGAGAATATGTATATGGTGATCGGTGAACCTCGCACAGCCGTAGTGCGTGAGTCACCTTGGTAAGGCCATTCACGATGCAGTACACTCCAGCATGACAGCTGATCGATCCAGTAGTGAAGGCAGTAGTAGGCTGTCCCTTTCTCCGAGTCGAAATGTCGTGTACACCGATTAGGTGTGGTGGAATATAGTCCATGGGTGCGCATCCGTGGCATAGGCTGTTGACCGCCGCCAGACTTCAAGGTGAGAAGGAAGCGGTGAATGTGGTTGGTATCGCCGCTAGCTGTGACGAATGTGGTAGCAGCTACTAGATCCCCACGTAGTGCGTCAAATCACCCAAATAAATATGTCCCATCTTGCGTGCCCATGTCGCGACACATCGAAGCAGGAAATGGAACGGAAAGTCTGGGAATAGCCTGGTCTGATGTACATTGATGTCCTCCGTAAGTTTCACCACATAAGGCACGGGGAAAACATGCACTGCGAGCTCGATGCTTCCTGCAGAGGAGCGAGACAGATCATTCACTTGGTCCCCTAATAGGATGTAAGTTGTCGTTAAAGGAGGGTGACGAGCTAATGAAGTAGGCGGTTAATCTGTACATATGGTAAGTAACGAATGATTGTGATGAGTAGTATAAACGAACTTATCTCTAGTCGAGTATAAGGCTGGAGGGAGCGTTGACGAGTGGGAGCGTTAAGGTAACGGTAGTCTAAAAAAGGAAAGTTAATGAGTGTAGCGTAGGTGACTAAGTATGTACTATGGTACGGGCTGATTCTCCGACTGTCGTAGCGTACCATATATTGACAACGAAGTGACGTACTGCGCTAGGTTCTTTTGCATTGGGTTTGCAGAACATTGTCCGCTAGTAGAAGCGTTTTTGCTTGGATCACCGGATGGAACAATGATGATGTATGATTTACGCCGTAGAGTCTCGGCATCAAACGAGAGGAACATATATCTGATTTTCCAACGTATCCTACGAGCTTTTTTCAGTGTCGTGGCGAAGCGCAAGTGCATGCTGATATAATCATGGATAATCAGTCATTTAGAAATTTCACCAAGTCGCTTGTCAGGTCAGCCTGGCGCCGTTCCTGCCGTGTTTTGTCGAGCATAATTGCTCATTCTTGCCCTACACTATGTCCCTTTCAACTGCAACCGCTCACTTGTCATCTCTGCCGTGCATTTTTGAGCTCAATCGTTCATAACATTAACACCCAGACTCCACGGCGAACTTTATCGCCGCCCAAGGTTAGTATTATTGAGCAGTCCATCTATCGCTGACCTCGAGCGCCACATGCCAATTGTCGGTACAGCCAACCATCATTCTGCGGCCGTATGCGCAAGCGGTGGGATCCTGCGTATGGATATCCTTGACCCCTATCCTCAACATGCACGTCGCATTCTGAGGCTTGTGCAGACGATGCGCGAGATTTGAGGCGGGCAGCTGCCTGACCCCCACACCGGTGCATACTTGTATATCCGGATTTTGGATCCGAGGACGTCGCGTTCCGAAAGGAGCAGTGGAGCTGATGGGGAATTGAAATTGCACCAGTGCACCAGCGTGTGGACGTCCCCAAGTATGCGCAAGACGCCTGCCCGCCTCCATGTCCATCCGAGTTGGAAGCCACTCTCCCAGCCGCCCGTGACTCGTGGCGGAGTCGGGCCATAGTGTTGGACCATGATGTATGAACAGCTGTGCTCGGTAAAACACGACAGGCGAAATAGCACTAGTAGGAGATGGCGTGGTGAAGATTTCAACGACTGTTTATCCCATGCTTATGTTTTGTCCCCTTACACGCTTTTTTAGCGAGCCGCGGCTCTGAAAAAGTACAGCAAGGCTGAAAAAAGTGGTACTACTTTGTTGACGCCTATATCACAGTGCGCTGTGGAATTCAGACCCCCGGAGGCAGACAGTGGCGATCACAGTTATTGCAGGTCGACAGCACGCGACCGGGCATGGAAGTAAACATCCCCCAGTGCCACGGTCTTCCCGCAGACAGATTTCTATGCTTCTCGGCTCGCACAACATGCCTTCAGCGACCCTCCTGCACCAATTGTGTGGCCTATAGTGCGCACTACCCGTGAGCCCCAGACGTACTGATTGGGTACCCCTGCGCTTCGTGACGCCGCAACCTCCACCCCAACGACATCACGACGTCCGCGATAGCGTGACTGGGACAACATCGTCATGACCACAACGCAACCGCGCCTCCCACGTCCTCGCCCTCGCCTTCATTCTGACCACGCCTCCCTTCCTCACCCACCTTGTCATCGACATGGCGACGACCGTGACGTGATCCATTAATGTCACGTCCCGAGGAATGACCATATCCGCCTTCAGTCTGGAAGCCGGCGGGGACTGACTGGGTGTACCTTAACCAGCGTAGGATTCACGAATTTATCATTGGTTGACCATTTCTCAAGGCTGGATCTAGTGTGTTGGATCGTGTCAGATCCTGTCATGAATTTTGGATACGAACTTGAGTCTTGCGCACATGGTCCTGCTTTGGCTCCCAGCATGACGCTCGAACATAATGCCACAAAGGGGTTGCTCGTACTTTTATACGCGAGGATTTTGTCCCTCGAGTGGGTGTTCGCATGACGAAACAACGCATTGCATTTTGAAAGGTATGAAGCACTATGCGAGCTCCCGGAGCGGAACAGCTTACTTGGATCTTGCGGGGTCACGAGGCCCATTATGCAGGGTACGTGTTGACCACTTCCTTTATGTCCCCAGCAGTGATCCATGTTCCAGAAACACGATGTACTGTGATACCCTGACTAAACAGTTTTCCTCCGTCATCGCCGCTCCGAGTGAACCAAGCTACCATGGTGTCTGCCACAATCAGGGCGACGCCATCAAGCACGCCAACAAGAACGACCCGGTCAGGCGGTTCAACGCGGGTAACCATCCGCATCGACTACCAGTTGGAGTCTACCATTTGTCGGCACGAAGAGCACGTCCACCACCTTCGCCGAAAGGGTTCTGTGTCCATATGTGACTCAACGGCCTGGTCTTGCGAATATTACTAGTCACAGAGATGCTACTTGTGATCCTCGTGACCTGCAGCTAAGGAGAGCGTGAAGGCATGGATGACGAGGAAGATAACGAGCATGTCGATCTCGCTCTGCCGCCTTCTGAGCTCAGCAGCAAACTGAGAACAATGATTTTGTAGCCGAATATGCAGCGTGTTCCAGCTTGTGAGGTGCGCTGTATTCAAAGTCTGAAGTCGTGATGTTCGCTGGTTGTCTTTCGTGTTTGCGTGATGTGGGGTATTATCAGTGCCCGTTTTTTTTGCGCGTTCGATCTGCAATCACTAGGGATTCGCGGTGTCTTCAACTTCTGTCAACGATAGATGACTAGGGGTCTCTGGTCACGGGTCTTTCATATTTCCTTCGCTTCCTTTCAAATTATCCCGGTCTGAATGATCGTTGACCCCCACCCGCTTTTCCCCCACAGAGAGGAAGCCGGGAACGCTTCCGGGTCGCCTGCCTTCCTCGCCAAAGACGAAAGTAGCCCTTACTGCCCACGGTATATAAATCAGACATTACATTTGTGGTTTCACGGACGCGTTTACTGCCGATGTGGCACGCTGTCGACCTCCTTTCTAGCTTGCGAATTTCCATCCCCAAGTTCTTTGAAGTTGTTTGATTTGTTGGATCCACAATGTATACTTGGAGCGGGAGTGTTGGGATAGTCTGGCTTGTTGGCATGATTGAATATTTGGATACGCTCGTCGGCTAGATCGGAACGACGACTGCTGTGTGCTCACCATACACGACATTTCGGCCCGGAGAAACAAACGGCCTGCTGCCTTGATTACCTGATCAATTGACTGTCATGTTCGGGTGCACTGTATCATGGGGATGCTTCCCAAGATTCGCCACGGGTATATATACGAGGTTCGCGATCACCCTATACCCAAAACACGACATTCGGCCTCTTTGACAGATGGTATCATTGGACCAAACCAGGGCTACCACAAGTAATTAATGTCCTAGGTACTACCATCACCCTCTCGCCCAGGATTCCTGCAGATGCGACTTGCGTACCATACATACATACATGGATTTAAATACCACGACTTACACATATGATTCAGATATATGTGCTAATGATAAACATATTCGCCGAATAACCACGGTCATGAGCCCAACATGCCGCTTGTGACATCGGGTTCCAGATACAAATCATCAGACCACTCCTTATACTTTTCTGCAGCCTCGATCAAACTCTTTCCCTTGCTGTTCGCCAAGTCGAGGACCCTCCTGTGGATAGGGAGCCTAATTGGGGGATCATCCAACCGAGATGCCTTCTCGAACGCGACACAGGCCTTGTTGGGATCACCGTCATAAATGGCTTTGGAACCGAGCATGGAGCGAAATTGGGATACGGCCAGTTCGGGGTTGGCATACGCGGGGTGGGGAGGGGACATGTTGGTGTTCTTGGTTATGATTTCCGTCAGGAACGGACCGGGTTCGAGGATGGTGATCTATTCGCGTTCAGCTTCCATTTACAAAGGGCAGAGGCATGAAGAAGCTATCTCACCTTGATGTTCCAGGCGGGGTCCAACTCTTTTGCCAGAGCCTCGGTCAACGCCTCTAGCGCGAATTTCCTGGGTGCGTCTGAGTCGGTAGGTAGACGGCATACAGATTGGACTTACGTAGCACAGTAATGTCCGCAGCACGCAAAACTCTCGATGGCAGCTCCAGAAGACATCTGGAGGAGCCTCCCACCCCGGGGTTGGTTCACGTCTCTAAAGAACCGCACCGCTTCCCGGCTGACGCGCGCAGCACCCCAAAAATTGACTTCAAATATATCGCGTGCGAGGGCGTCATCGATGGATTCGACCTCCCCGTTGATCATCTTACCCGCATTGTTGAACACGACGTCGATCCGCCCAAACGCTTCCTGTGCTTTCGCAAACGCCGCTGAGATGTCGGCAGGCTGAGTGACGTCCAATTTAACGACGACGAGTTGGGTGGGAGGGTATCGGTCGACGAGGTCGGACAACACCTCGGGCTTGCGAAGCGTGGCAACAACGTTATCTCCTCGTTCCAAGAGATACCCGGTCAAAATGTGACCGAAACCGGATGAAGCACCTGTGACTGCAACACATTCAACGGTGTGTGACCCGTGCGGGGGCGGACTTACTGAACCAGACTCTGGATTCTGACATGTGGTGAAGACGGCGTCACGGGTGAAACGCGCTGAGCCTTCGTCGTTGCAACACTGTGGGGCAACCCGCGACAGTCGGATCATGACGTTATGAGCGCCCACGAAGGGAGCTCAAAAGTTGGGACACCGGCATCACATAATGAGGCGAAAACGGTTGCTGCGGACGGCGGTTGCACAGAGGGTAGCAAATATAGTGGCAGTTTCAGTACATCCCGATCAAATTGTCGTGTTCTTGAGAGTGGGCTTATGTCATAGGTGATGACCAGCGCTGCCGAATGGTGACTCAGGATCACGACGATAGCAGTCCCTTCAGGTGCCGAACTTAGGGTCCTGAATGGAGGAGCGTCCGAAGAGATTTGTGTTCTTCTGGAAAGGATGGCTGTCCTGTAACTCCTGTTGGTGTGCGCGGCAGCACATAGACTGTTATTGCGAGCCGTGGGCATCGCAGTGGACGAGTTTGCAATGATATATCATTTCCTGTGTGACTAACCCGCACTTACCGGACAGTGCAGGTCATCTAGGACGCGTGCCATGAGCGTGCTTCCTGGCGTATTGGCCTGAAAACCCTGAGATGAGTGTCACCATTCTGCAACGCGTGAAAGTGAACCCCGGGTGCAGACAAGGGCGGGGATTATAACACATACGACATCTAGAACAAAAAAGGTCGAGCCCGCTCTTGCTGTTATCGTTATCTATATTGGGGTGCCGTGTGGAGCCCAGGAGCGGGCGATGCTAGTTGGTGCACGGGCCGGTCGAGGCCCGAGGTTATGGCAGATAGGCGGCAGGTGACCGCGCCTGGAAGTCTACATGTAGAACGCTCGCCTCTCGCTCTCGCTGTGTTTATTCGAGCACGACCGTTTGTCTCTCCCTTCATTGTGTCTACTTGAGCGCAACCGTTCATCTCTCGCTTCCACCGTGTCTATCCTGTTGGATACTCAGTTAAGTCACTAGAGTATCCAACAGTACACTGAGTGCGAAGTAACTACGTGATTATGTAACGAGTGGCTGTGTCACAGTACCGGGTGGCTGAATCTCGCTTCCACCGTGTCTATCCGAGCGTGATCAATTGTCTCTCACCCCCGCTGTGTCTGCTCAAATGTGACCGTTCGTCTCTCCCCTCCATCGTGTCTATTCCAGCGCACCTCTCTCCCCCGCCGTGTCTACATGAGCGCGACCGTTTGCTTGTTGTTTCCTCCCTGTCTGCTGGAGCACACCTGCTCGTCCCCCTCGTCTCTTGCTCCCGCCACGTCTGTTCAAGCGCGACCGCTTGGCTCTTACCCCCGACATGTCCACCTGAGGGCGACCGCCCGTTCGTCGCTCCCATTGTGTCCACTTGAAGACAACCGCTCGTCTCTTGCCCCTACAGTGTCTGTTAGCGTGACCTCTTGCCTCTGCCGTGTCTACTTGAGAGTCCTGATGTGTCTTATCGCTCCGACAGCATTTACTCGGTTTCGCGCACATCACACTTGCGTATTTTTCAACTGATTTGACAGTGCAATGCATCATTTTTCCGCCCAAATTCCGTGAGATAAGTGGAGGGCCAAGTTTATTTCGGCTTGTTTCAATCTACTCCTGGTTCACGAGGAAAAGTCCAAATAAGTCGAGATAATGGGAGAGCTAATTTGCTGATGAGACAAGGACAACGATAGATAACGATTGGGCTCGCTTTTTTATATTTACTAGCATGTGTTGATCCCTGTCCTTGTCTGCACCTAATGTTCATCCTTATAGGTTGCAAAATCATGACGCATACCTCAAGTTTCTCAGCCCCATACTTGGGTAGATACGCTCGCGACGCGCGCTTCTGATGATTTACCTCGCCCCGTAAGTGGAGGCTCATCACAAGTAATGGCAGATGAAAGACCATCGAAAACCCACCTGCTGGTACGCCCACAAGTTCCTATAGCATTTTATGCATGGCCGTGCATATTAACGGGAGCTACGGGACAGCCATCCTTTCCAGAACTGAGCAAATGTTTCTTTGGATGCTACTGTGTGCAGGGTCCCATGCTTTGTACCCGGGAGGACCGCTGACATTCTGATCCTGCGCTACATACAACATAAGCCCTCCTCAACGCCACGAGGATTCGATGAATATACACTGAGATTGCCGCCGTATTCGCCGCCACCTACTTCGCGTTAGCCTTTTCGCCTTGTTACTTGGCACCAGCCCGTACCAGCCCATGTTCTGAGCTTCATATGTGGACACTCATAATATCATGATCCGACTGTTGCAGGTCTCCCAGCAGCCTCATGACGACAGGAGCACGATGCGTTTCAGCCAGTGACACTGTATTCTCCCTGCGGCAGAATCCAGAGTCTGGTTCAGTAAGTTCACTTCTACGGACATTACACGGATTTGAGCGCGCCCACCACCCATAGGTTTTTCGTCCGGATTTGATCACGCCTTGACCGAGTATCTCTTGGTAAGAGGAAATAGCGTCATTACCACGCTTCGCAAGCGCGAGGTACTGTCAGACCTCACCGAGCGATACCACACACTCAACTCGTCGTCAGATTGGATGTCGCCCGGCCCACCGACATCTCGACTGCGTTGGAAAAAAGCACGGGAAGCGTTTGGGCGGATCGCCGTGTTCAACAATGCTGGAAAAACGATTAACGGGGAGGTCGAATCCACCGACGATGCACTTGCATGCGACACGTCTGAAGTCAATTTTGGGGGCGCTGCGCACGTCAACAGGGAGGCGGCGCGGTTCTTTAGAAACGTAAACCAGCCCTGGGGTGGGAGATGTCTTCTGGGGGTGGCGATCAAGGCAGTCGGCTGTTCGTTTCTCCGAGTCGAAACGTCGTGCACGTCGATTAGGTATGGTTGGTATCGCTGCTAGCTGGGGATATCAGCTACGAGATCTACACGTAGGGCATCGAATCACCTAGATAAATCTGTTCCATCTTGTGTGCCTACGACACAACAAATCCATACAGGAAATGGAATCGAAAGCCTGAGAATAGCCTGGTGTGACATACGCCAACGTCCTCTGAGTTTCACCACGTGAGGAACAGAAAAGCACGTGCCGCGAGCTTGATACTCCCTGCGAAAGAATGAGGCAGGTCATTCGTTTGTTCCCCCTGATAGGATGTAAGCCATCGTAGCGTAACACATAACGATAATGAAGAGGCCCATCGCGTTGTGTCGCCCTTCTGAGTTTGCAGAACCTTGCCCGCCAGCAGAAGCGTTTTTGTTCAGATCGCTGGATGGAACGGCCCTTATGGGTGATTTATGCCGTAGAGTCTCTGCAAGCAAACGAGAGGAACACACCTCATTTTCCAACATATCTTATGACCATCCAGTACATCCGGGCGTCTACGAGGAAAGAGAATCTACATTCCTGGAATTATCAGTCAAGAATCGTCATTTAGGTTGCCTACTCTTGACGGCAAGCTGGAGATGGATGATTGATGAGTTGACGTGACTTCATGGGGCCTCGACTCGGCGATCCGCATTTTGTAAAGTCACATACTCGGGCCGAGCAGTGAGGACAGCTATGGTGTGAGTCGCGAGGCGGTGATTACGCGCCACAAACCCTTCTCTACAGAACACCGCCATGACTACCACTCCCAATTCTGAAATTGTCGAAACAATGGACTCACTAGCATCCGATGATTCGAATTCTACCTCATCTGATGATACTCCTACTTCATTCTATGATTATGCAGTCACCCATGTGTTTTTTCCCATCGAGCTCCCCAAGCACAGCGGCTATACCCCAGGGAACGATCTTTTACTCCTCCGCACAGTATACACCGCTGCCCGTGATTATAGCGCACGTGTCGAAGAGACGTCTAAGCCTCAATGGCTTCGTATCGTAAAGATGCTAGACAACCTGCAAGCGTCTATCCAGTTTGAACACCTGAATCGGTTCTGCGTCGTCTCCCAGTTGCGTGAAACGCAGATTGGAGGTACGTCTACAAACCTTTTATGGCTCCATGCTGATAATCTGTAGATATTCTTGTTTTTTTCATCCGTCGTCAAAATGCAGCCATCATCCTCACAAAGCGCGAGGCCGGCATGCTGATCGAGTCATTCGAAGTTTCCCCACCTGGTGATGCTGTGGCGAAGACGGCAGGGTCTCTGGGATGCTCCTATCCCTGGTCTGCTGTAGAGGTGCCGAACGAGGTTTTTGCCGATGATGACTTCCAATGCGAGCTCGCCAATTCTCTTACTCTCCCTTACACAGTCGACTCGAACCTTCCCTCCGTTCCTCCCGGTCGCTCGGATTATATTACAGCGCTTCTGATGGGTATCTTGCGAGGTGTTGGTCGCACCGTTGATGTTCCCCGCATCACTAAACGCGTTCGCGACAATGTTAGCGAGTGGCCCATTATACATGACAAGGATCATTGGCGTCGCTCGTCCCTCTGGCTTTTCATCAGGGTCGCGATTCAGACCTCTGTTGATCGCTCTCCACTCGGACGTACTTGCTACAAACGATTCATGTTGTTCTTTCTGTCCACCCTTTCCAAGGATGTCATCAACAATACAAGTCTTTCCAGTGATCTGCTTCATCTAATGTCTTCTAAAATATCCCGACGTTCAATCAAACTTGGCATCTCTATCCCTGATTGGCTCTGCGAGCTTGCTCTAGAGACATGTGCCCGTTTCCAAGAGATTCTTGACGAGAGGTGGATGCAGTTGCAAAACCGCCGAATTCCATTTCGAAATCCTTCCCAGGAGGAACTCGTCAGGGATACAAAGCTCTCGCTCCGAAGAGGCCACGAATACATTCGTAGTGTTCTTGCGAATTCTCGTCACGAACCTCCCCGGGCTCCTTTCCATCCCAGCAATCGTCGCCGTGGTAATATTGATGATTTCTTGTCATCAGATGGAACCTTTTTTGACGATGCATATGGTACTGAACCTGATGTTACTCTGTACGACATCGAACGTTCAGTCGAGGAGGGCATCGACGATTGGATTGCCCGCATCACAAACGTGGGGGAGGCATGCACGCAACTCGAGGTCTTGATGGATAAATACATGATAAATGCCTGCCCTCGGGTGTTCATGAAACCGGAAGATGAATCTATGGTATTTCTGACTGCGATCGAACTTTTTATCGCACTCGACAAGCTCGTCGTGAAAGAAATTCCTATCCTCGCAGACTATTCTCCTGAAATGCCGACATCGTTGCTGGAAGGGCTGTTCATGCGTAACAAAACCAACCTCCACCGCCTCTCCTGTGCATACCAGTACCTCTCTATGCGCCATTCTCAAGCACGTCCGGGGTGGTCCATATTTTCGAGTGAATTCACCGAAGATTGCTTCGCTGCCCGTTATTATGATCAATCCCCGCATCTTCACGAACTCCAAGCTCGTATCGAACAGGATGCAACGGCTGCTGATCCGCAGGGTGAACCTGGCCTCCCAAGCAAGGAAAGCCAACAGCAGCAAGCTGGGCAGCAGCTGGAAGCCGAAGGAATAGGAGCGTCACAAATATTGCCTGTCTCGCTAATACACGCCAAGGTTGTCACATTTGAACTGCAATGCCCATCATGCTTTCGGGTCTGGCGTTCTGCTGTTGCCCGCATTCTGTATTACTCACATGAAGACATTTACACACCTGATTCCCCATTCGATGAGGAAGAAGAGAGTCTCCTCAAGTGTGTTCCTACATTGCAATGCTACTTTGTCGACCACCCTCGGCCACCACTCTCTTTCGAGGTTCACTTTGTCTGTTTTTATCCAACAACCCAAAATGACCCGACGTTACGTTATGCCATCCAACATCAAACATATGACCATGAGGATCACGACGAGCTTGTGGACCATCTCTCAATTTGGCAGATGGTGTTAGTCCCCTTTCGGCATTTCGAGTATAACTTTAATGGATCTCGAGACCCTCTGGAACCATATGTGGATCGTGTTGTTCACACTTCCAACACCGTTTTAGCTGCCCAGGCCGATTGTCCAGAGGAACTCTCCCTTGATGAATTCATTGCGATCGGACACTTGCGGAGTGGTGGCTTACTCCAATGGCTCAATATCCTACACGGGCTGCGCAGCAGAACTCTCAATCTTCGTCGTCACCATGTGCATTACCTTCTTAGCTCCACGGCGCTCCAAGTTGGACCACTGGACTTGAATACAGGAGTTCGGCTTTGGCATCAAGAGCTTCAAGACCCTATCTTTTGCATTGCCTTGGTAAAGGAACTCGACTCCTTGTTTGTGGATGTCGGAAGCGGCTCGATCGACTCAACGATGATGAATTCCATTTCTCTCCTGCTCACTCGGGTCATCGTATCAAGCCCCAGTGAGCACATTTTCGAACAAGCCGTTGCGCTTCTTCGAAGTGTGCGCAAAAAGACATTCTGCTGGGTGCAGGAGCTATCGTATGACCTCGCGATGGCACCCGCAAACCAAGAACGCAAAAATCTCTTGTGTGACATGGCCGCTACGTGTCGAAGCACGTTTAATGTTGGCCATGCTAACCTCCACAAGTCCCTCTGTCCTGTGGAAGACGTTGATGCACTACTCTCTTGCTTCCTCTTGATAGCTGCACATCAGGACCGTCCTTGTATGTCTAATGTCTGGTTCTCGAGAATCCTCTAATCTCCCTTCAGATACCGAAGGAAGTTATATGGAACTGCAACTGGAACGGGACTGTCGTCTTGCTCTTTCTCTGGGGGAAGTCTTGTTAAACTTTGTTCTCGCTGATGTGTCGAATCATAGTATTGATCTTGCGGCAGCCAAAATTTTCGCGGGCCACAAGCCGAGTGCATACAGATGGGAACAATTGCATGTTCCAAGCGTTCGTTGGCTCACATGCAGAACAAAGGCAGTTGCAGAGCAGACTTCGATGGTGGTGCACCTTAACCTGCTGGATGGTGTACTTCGGGTGGATGGCCGATCGTTTGATAGAACATGGCTATTTGAAGATCCCGGCCTTGCTTCGGATGGTCGGCGAATCCTTCGTGACGTGCGTGCTCAACTTCTGATATCAACAACAGTTTCAACCATTGTTTACAGCACGGCCTATTTCTCACACAATCCGATCTCCCAGGAATGGATTTCATGGCCCTCGCCCCGGTGGCTGAACAAAAGGTATACCAACCCCGCATGGCAGGATCACAAAGGTTCACATATCCGCAGGTGCACTTTTTGTTGCGAGGGAATAACCTGGTGGCTCGAGTGCAGTGCAGTCGAACAAGTGAAATGCTTGAGCTGATTCCCCCGTGCAAACTGGAGAAAGATCTTCCGCCAGCGCTCCTGGATGATCATTTTCATTGGTTGAATCTATCCACAGGAATTATTGAGATATGCCCGTCGGAGCAGCTTTGGGAACAATCATCCGAGAATTGGAGGATTGACTTTGCGTCTGGGCAGTATCGTGCATGCAAAGACCGAGAGGCGCTTGTGGATGTCCAAAGCCCAACCTGGGCAATGGTCTCAAGGTGTTTTGAGTGTCTCACTCACACGATTCCCGCCATTGAAGGAAGCAAATGGTTTGACAACATCGAGTTTAGAAACATCCTGGTCACCACATCTTCTGTCAACTCGGGCTTAGAGTCCACGCCGGGGTTACAATTGTCTGTTGTACTGCCTCGCTACAATTTGTCCTTCTTTGTCAATGGGCAAGGAGAACTCGAGTCCCATGACTTCAAGCACATGGTTTACGATGACAATCGAGATGTTGGGACGCTGTTTGGTTTAGAGAACCTCCTCATTCTTCGGCAGAAAACTGGCTTCCCAGAGGAACTTATCCAGAGACGTGTCCTGATACCAAGCGGGTCTCTCAGAAGGCATGGCGATCACCACGTTCAGGTTCAAGACAGCCTGACAGGCAGTGTAATATATGAATCACCACTCTATCATACCTATTATGTGGATGCTGAGTTGGGCTGCTTGACAGGGGATGGCAGCTTGGCAAGCATAGGATATCTTGTCCGTCTGCATAGCATGACGAGCTATCATAGACTCGATCCGTTGACAGGCAAAACAGGGTTCCAGGCAGCACTTGGCCTCTTACAGTCAGGTGCATATCGCTCAATCATGAAACTTGAAGCCATCAGCTCGGACAACTGGATCAAAAACCATCTTCAGATCCATGCTATATGTCTGGAAATCCGACATCTGCGTTACTGGGATCATGATGTCTATGAAAGGAAATACACTAGTGTAGGCAGCAAGCGTGCAGCACGACGAGCTGTGCATCTATTTCCACAGGATATCACTGGGCATATTTCCTTGAAAACCCATGATAACATGGACCATGTGACACCATCGGAGTCACACTCAGAACTGGAGGATATTGCTTCCGCTGTGGCATTTGCTGTCTGCCGTCGGTCTCCCAGTCTACCTGCCATCAGCACTGTATTATCGGCCTGGGTAGAACTGTGGAAGGACAACATGTTTACAGATACCACTATAGAACTCCCTCCACACAACGTTTCCGGAACATTGTCGAATTTCAACCCCTCTGCACAGACACTGAGTCTGATGGGCAGAGCACATGATACCCTGAAGGAGAAGGGGCGAACTTGTCGACACATTTGGCTACTATTTCTCCTTCCCACCATGGCGTACTGTTCACCTTGCCGTCAGGCTGCCTTCCTCATGTTGCTCATAGCATTCTGCAAACAG
>JBBPJV010000750.1:0-15533 GCA_038088915.1 Sutorius aff. eximius
AATGACAACAATGCATTCATAAAAGGCTATGCTTCCAATGCAGGTTACCTGGACACTCCGTGAACCAGTATATGGTGTTCCCACCTAGGATGACCGTTTACCCAGACAGGACCTTTCAAGAGTCCTCCCCTCTGCTGTGATGAAGAACTAGACATGCTAGGGCACAACCCAGCACTACTCAGGAGTACTTTAGAGCTCCGACTTCATTGCACTCTGACCCCGTTGCCATGTATCAGAAAATCTGGCAAACCTTGGAGTACATTCACCAGATGCTGTTACCACATCTCCTTCCCTTGATCATATGGGAACATGGTGACCTTCAACCCACTGATCTCAGCATGGACCCTAGGGATTTAATTTGTATGTCCCCGCCATACTCGCCCACTGAGGAGCTCATCTGTGACACTATTGCCTTGACCCTCGATTTGCCTCCCTCGATCCCTTGACCACTCAACCCCTTGACCCCTCAGTGTGAGACTGGTTATGCCAGTTCAGCACTGCCATGTCTTGGGTCTATCTCCAAAGAGACGGACTCGACCCTGGGTTGCCCCGCCAAGGCAACCACCCCTGAGTCCTTATAGGGCTCCCGCTGCACACGGGCTGTACCAGGACATCTGCCAATGATGTCCATGGATGCATAGGACTGCATCCCAGCTGGCAGCTTTCATTGCATACCCAGCTTCCCTGGTTGAGGTATACTACACCATATCTCCATTTCTTACCACCCAAGGAAATGTTAACCTTGCCTTTTATGCCCAGTCCACCTAGGATTGGGTTGACCCTGGTATAGGTCAATTCCAAGCTGGATCTTCCTCTCCAGCCTTCGACTCACTGACTCTACCCATAGGATAGACTTCTGTCCTCCTGGAGACTCCATTCCTTGTCTTCCCGACACTCTGGTGGTTAGGAAAGCCCTCAATCCTTCGGAAAACCCTATATCACCCTCACCCTGCTACACACAGTCTGTGCCAAGGCGTCCCATCCTTTACACACCTGAGCAGAGTGGTCTCTGCTTGTGATGGCAGCCTCGTGCGTAACCATCCATCCTAGTTGCTAATCCCTCCTGGTTAGCTGTCCAATCATCATCCCTATGGACATATTCTTCCTTCCAATCCTTCCTTACAGTTGGACTTGACCTGATTGGTCAACTCTGGATCCACATCCCTTCAGATCCACTGCATTCCCCAGTGTCACCTCATGACTGGATGCTTCCTCCTGAAGATCTCAAAAGATCCTAGGAACTGCTGCACATGGATTGTGCCAGAGTATCTGTTTATCCCCACAGGTATTCACGAGTACAGTGGCCTGTACTCCGGTCCACAGCCCTTGCATACTGGACTGTCCTGGTTGCAAATTCTCTCTATTTGCTACCCATGCTACTCCCAGGCATCCTCTTCATCCTCCATTCTCTCCAACTGAGAAGTACTTGGCCTTAGCACAGCCAACTCTGAGTTCATTGTCCCTGAACTCTCCATCATCCCCATCATAGACTTCCTATCAGCAGAACCAAAATTCCGACCTGAGATGCACTTAGATGTGATTTCCTCCCTCTTCGTCTCTTCTTTTAGTTTATACTTCCACCAATTCATCATCGTACCACCTGCAATATGCACCACCACCTGGACCTGGACATTGATCCACTGCTGAGCATGTTCATCCTCATCTTGCTCATGTGCCCATCACTCATCCACCAATTGATGTCTTCGACCCCACTACTTGGACCCTGCCATCCCTATCACAACTTTCGGCATTCCCTCATAGACTGTCGTCCATCCCCTTTGTCCTCTGACCAGGCATTGGTTTGCCCTTGGTCTTCGCGTGGTAGCTCAGAATGTAGAAAGGAGGTAATGTTACAATTTGTTTCCTTTTTACTTCTTTCGTCTTACAGTCTAGCTTGCATTCCCAATGCTTGCTACCCTGTAGACTCCTTTGAAGTCTCTTTTGTCTCACAGTCTAGCTCACATTCCTAATGCTTGCTACACTGCAGACCTTGTAGCCATTCCTGCAATTCAGTGTTCGAATCCCATGGACTACATTTTACTTATCATGTGATTCTTTCACTCATGTGATTGTTTCCCTTTCCATAGCCATTCCCATGCCACCAGGCACAGATCATGGACTACCATCTCCAATGACTCACCACACAGGTTTGTCATCTTAGAGTGCCTTTCTCCTTGTGTCCTACACGAGTCCCCTTTATAGAATCCCAGTGTTCCTCTTCCTTTACCACCAGATATCCTAATATGGCCTATTCCTTTCCTTCTGTCTATCCTGGACCCACAGCTTTCCGTTGTATTCCTACTATAGATCTCTCACCCTCGGACCCACGGTTGTCCATTGTATTCTTAGCATAGATCTCTCCATCTCCCCTCTTGGCTCTCCATTGGAACATACCTTAGTATCTCTTTTATTCTTCCCTTCCTATTATGGATACTACTTTCCTGCACTCGCCTTACTATATAAGACTTGCACCTTCCTCGTAGTATTCCTCACACTAGTTCCTACCCAGTACTTAGGACATAGTACTCTCATACTTGCCTAGTCCTGTCTCTGTCTATTCCTCATGTTCTTACCTCTGATATTCCAATACTAGCTTTTCTCTCATCTCTGCACTGTGTGCATCTTCATTGACCCTCAGTCTGGCACTGTGACCACCACCATCCTTTGGGCCTCTCCTCACAGTCTTTCCTTGATCCTTGGACTCCCTCCCAGAGTCCCACACTACCATTAAAGTCCTCTTTCCATCAGCCTGTGGCTGATCGTCTTTGTTGTACATTGATCCCTCGATGTTCCCCTTGTCCCAACTTGACATTGGCCTTTGTCCTCATCCCCTGCAGTTGTCCCCTGCAGTTTCCTTGTCCTCTGGCCTTTCTCATTGGCCTTCTAATCATCCTTTGAACCCTCTCAGGTTCCTATGCCTTCTAGCCTGTCCATCTATCAGGCTCACCTTATTCCTCCTCCTGGTAGTCCTTTCCAGGATCTCCGACCTCTAGGAGTACTGTGCTCCTTGCCACTGGGTGAAGCAACAGCTCCATACCTTCTGCCCAATCCCTCAGGGACTTGGTTGTAACACCATGCACAATTGAAGCAGCCACTACCAAACCAGCTGGGCCAGCAATGCCATCCAGTAGTAACCTTCCAAAACCACCAAATGCTAACCAGGATCCCCATTCCTCTTCTTCCACATCTCAATATAGGTACTCATTTCTGTTGGAAGACAAGATCACATCAAAGCAGGTACTTGAAAATATCTTGGAAACCTCCATCCTGGTGCCTCTGAAGGACCTTATTGCAGTTAGCTTGGACCTCCAGAAGCAGTTTAGGGACATGACTACAGTTAAAAGGGTGTCATCATCCACCTTGTTGGCTAACCTTGTATAGGTCAATGAACTGTCAGGTTGTGATTCCAGCTGGGTGGAACATGAATTTGATAGTCAGGTCATCTGAAACAAAGACAGCCTGATTGTGGCACATCATAGCCTGCCCCTCCACTTCATTGAAGCATGGGTAGGACCAGCCAAAAAGGAGCTAACTTGTGTCTTAGATTCCAGATCTGAAATTGTTGCCATGCCAAAGCAGATATGGGAGTCTCTCAGCTTGCCCATCCAATTGGATCACATCATGATGATGTTGTTGGCAAACACAAATACAGACAGCATGCTAGGGGTTATAGAAGACCTTGTGCTTGACTTTGGCCCTGGCAAAGTGTGCTTGCAGGTTCAAGTCCTGTCCTGAGCCAATTTTGATCTCCTGCTAGGGCAACCCTTTTATTGTCTCATGAGTGCAACTACTGACAATTTCCTGGACAGTGGACAGATGATAACTCTCAGGGACCTGAATTCCAGGAAAGAATACTGGCTGCTAACCCAGCCATGGACTGAAGGCTGCCCTCAATGCTGCCATGGTTTGAGCTGTGCTAACCACCAGAGCATTGTGGAAATGGATTTTTAGGCATTGATAATCTGCTGAAATGCTGGGGAGAGCCTGTAGTCCAATCCACCCCTATTCCGAACTATTCTCCATGTCATATGCATCACATCTCCAACTTCCTGTCGATGTACTGTACCCTTTCCCCTCCCCCCAGACATGAACAACATTTTTCTCTGTCTCCTTCATACTCTTATCTTTCCTCTACTCAATCCAAGCTTAATCTGGACTCTATTTCAGTTTTACTCTCTATGCTTTCTTTCAATACCACCTCCCATGCATTGGCCTACAAGCCAATAGTCAAAAAGGTCTGGATGGTCTCAACACTTCTGATGGAGGATTATCAAGTGACCTGGCACCTACCAGACAACCCATTAGCAAGCTTACCAGAACTTCCAACTATTCCCCCTGACTTCATTCCAGGCACCCAGTTTACCCAGGGGCAGTTTGACACCCTGGATCTTGATCTGTCCAATTGGCTGTGGCTGGAGGAACTGAAACTCATTCAGTGGCTTGTCTGGACCCACAAAATGGCATTCACCTGGGTCCCAACAAAACAAGGCCGGTTTGACAAATGCTACTTCCCCCTGGTGAAGATTCTGACCATGCCACATATCCCTTGGGTACTCCAGAACATTCCTATTCCATTGGCCATCTATGACCAGGCCCTTTAAATTGTCAAAGACTGGATCACTTCCAGGGTCTACAAACCATCGACCACATCCTACTGGTCCTGGTGGTTTTGTGTTTTCAAGAAAGATGGAAAGAGCCTTCAGCTTGTCCACAACCTGCAACCCCTCAACACAGTCACTATCTGAGACACCTCAGTACCTCTGCTCATTGAGCACCTTGCAAAATTGTTTGGCAGATATGTGGTTTATGGAATAATGGATTTGTTTGCAGGATATGACCAACACCCCCTCCATCCAGAGTCTCAGGATCTTACTACTTTCAACACACCACTCAGCCCTCATCAATTGACTATTGTGCCAATGGGGTATACTAATGTGGTACAGATTTATCAAGCCAACATGTGTTTTGTCCTCCAAGATGAGATATCACATTATACTGCCCCATTCATTGATGAAATCCTGGTGAAGACAGTGGAGACTGAAACGAGATCGTACAACCAAACCTAAGTACGACGAGGTGGAATGATGTTACGATTTGTTTCCTTTTTATTTCCTTCATCTCACAGTCTAGCTCGCATTCCTAATGCTCGCTACCCTATAGACCCCTTCAGCTCACTGTCTAGCCTGCATTCCCATGCTCGCTATATGGCTGACCTTGTAGCCGTTCCTACACTTCGGTGTCTGAACCTTATGGACTACATTTCACCTATCATGTGATTCTTTTACTCATGTGACTATTATCCTTCTCATAGCCATTCCCACGCCACCAGTGCGGATCATGGACTACTGTCTCCGATGACTCACCTTGTGGTTTGTCATCTTAGATTGTCCTTCTCCTCGTGTCCTACATGAGTCCCCTTTATGGAATCCCAATGTTCCCCTTCCCTTTACCACTGGATATCCTAATATGGCCTATTCCTTTCCTTCCATCTACCCTGGACCCACAGCTCTCCATTGTATTCCTACTATAGATCTCTCACCCTCAAACCCACAGCTGTCCGTTGTATTCTTAGCATAGATCTCCCAGTCTCTCCTCTCGGCTCTCCGCTGGGATATACTTTAGCATCTCCTGTATTCTTTCTTTCCTCTTACAGATACTACTTTCCCACGCTTGCCTTACTATATAAGACTTGCGCCTTCCTTGTAGTATTCCTTATGCTAGTTCCTACCCAGTACTTAGGACATAGTACTCCAGTACTTGCCTAGTCCCATCTCCGTCTATCCCTCATGTCTTTACCTCTGGCATCCCAATAACTAGCTTTTCTCTCATCACTGCACTGTGTGCATCTTGTCGACCCTTAGTCTGGCACTGTGACCATCACCATCCTTCAGGCCTCCTTTCATCCTTGGACTCCATCCCTGAGTCCTTCACTATCATTAAGTCCTCCGTCCACCAGTCTGCGACTGGCCCTCCTCGTCCCCACTAAATGTGGCCTCGACCCATGCTCCCAACTCAATGTTGGCCTCCATCCTCATCCCCTGCAGTATTTCCCCCCACAGCTCCCTCATCCTCTGGCCTTCCCTTCTGGCCTTCCGATCTTCCCTTGAACACTCTTGGGTTCCTATGCCTTCTAGCCTGTCCGTTCATCAGGCTCACACCATTCCTCCTCCTGGTAGTCCTTTCCAGGATCCCTGACCCCTAGGAGTACTGTGCTCCTTGCCACTGGGTGGAGCAACAGCTCCGTACCTTCTGCTCAATCCCTCAGGGGCTTGGTCATAACAAAAGGAACTAGCGTAGTTTGACAACACTTTCTAGCTGTCGTACCCCACTCCCTTTTCCCCATCATCCGATGTCTCCCATACACTCCTTTCGACTTCCCAGGAGCCATGCTTGACACTGGCTACTTCCCTTTGCCCTCCCCAGGATTTTTCTTTCAGATCACTTTGCGATTGTTGCCGAACACGCCTTCCACCAGTGTCCCTTTCCTCCTGATCAGACAGATCTCAATAGATCTCACATGACTATTATCCTTTTCGTAGCCATTCCCACACCACCAAGCGCGGATCATGGACTACTACTTCTGATGACTCACCTCACGGTTCGTCATCTTAGATTGTCTTTCTCCTCGTGTCCCACATGAGTCCCCTTTACGGAATCCTGGTGTTTCTCTTCCCTTTACCACCGGATATCCTAATATGGCCTATTCCTTTCTTTCTGACTACCCTAGACCCACGGCTCTCTGTTGTATTCCTACTATAGATCTCTCACCCTCGGACCCACGGCTGTCTGTTGTATTCTTAGCATAGATCTCTCCATCTCCCCTCTCGGCTCGCCACTGGGATATACCTTAGTATCTCCTTTATTCTTTCCTTCCTATTACAGATACTACTTTCCCATGCTTGCCTTACTATATATGACTCGCGCCTTCCTTGTAGTATTCCTTACGCTAGTTCCTACCCGGTACTTAGGACATAGTACTCCCGTACTTGCCTAGTCCCTCCTCCATTTATCCCTCATGTCCATACCTCCGATATCCCAATACTAGCTTTTCTCTCATCACTGCACTGTGTGCATTCTTGTCGATCCTCAGTCTGGTACTGGACCACCACCATCCTTCGGATCCCTCATCATGGTCTTTCCTTGATCCTCAGGCTTTCTTCTTGAAGCCCTTCACTATCATTAAGCCCGCTGTTCATCAGTTTGAGACTGATAGTCCTCATCGTACATCAACTCCTCAATGTCCTCCTTGTCCCACTAGATGTGGCCTCCGTTCTCGTCCCCTGCAGTATTCCCCCTGCAGTTTCCTCATCCTCTGGCCTCCCTCCTAGGCCTCCGTTCATCCCTTGAACCCTCTCAGGTTCCTATGCCCTCCAGCCTGTCCATCTATCAGGCTCCCCTCGTTCCTCCTCCTGGTAGTCCTTTCCAGGATCCCCGACCTCTCGGAGTACTGTGCTCCTTCCCACTGGGTTGAGCAACAGCTCTGAACCTTCCACCCAATCCCTCAGGGGTTTGGTCGTAACACTCAGATCACTCAGATCTTCGCATCTAGACCATCTCTTCCCAGACACACGTTTCTCCATATCGTAAAATGGAATTCCTTTGATCCTTTGGAGCTAACCCCACTTTAGTCCGAAGCCTTTGGGTGTCCAGCACCTCACTACCTTGTCAACTGTCATTCCTTTCAGCACTCTATGTGCACCAGAGTCGTATGATTCATTGTCATCTGCGACTACCCTTCATTTACAGGACATGCGCAATCATGTAAAACTTGTCGAGACTAGCACTCGCCCCACACTATTCATACGGTCATCACCATACAAATAAGGATAATGTTGTTCTCTCCATAGTGCACAAGGGGCAGTTCTGTAGAACGATAGGCTACAGCGTACTTCGCGAGGAGACGATATGTCCTCCCAGGTTGGTCACTATACCCGTCAATGAGTGTCCGTTTAGGCTTGAATGTTTATCAAGTCCGGCAATCGTCCCGCTCAACTTCGACTTCTACCCTTAGTGTAGTTGTAAGTTATCATTGACGATTTGTCCCCAGCTGCCTGCTGGTACCTGAGGCCATTCGGCCTACTCTAGACCACCCTGTCCCTTTTGGTGGATTTCTCTCAGGGCTCTAGCCCACTTCTGACATCCTGGATATTCCCCAGGAATTCCTTCTGTCTCCCAGGGCCAGTCCGCCTTAAGTCACTCTTTGCAACGACAATGGGCCGTTTGCCCAACTCACTTTCTTTGAACCTTTCAACCTCGACAACAGTCATCTGATCTCTGTAATGGACCCATTGGATCTCTTGTTTTCTCCCTTCAACTTTTGGGCCAGCTGCCCATACTCTGTGACCAGCAGACCTCACCTAGGCTTCGCTCCTGTGTCCCTGGCAAGACGTTAAACTACCTGGCTCACAGTTGCGTCCCCGGCAAGACGTTAAACTACCAGGCTCTCGGACACGTCCCTGGCAAGACGTAAAACTACCTGGCCCCGTGGACCAACTTGGCTCTGTGATTACATCCTCGGTACGACGTAAAACTGCCTGGTTGCCCTAAGCAAGGCGTTAAAAGGCTAGGTTCTGTACTCTCTCGGGACATGTCCTCAGCAAGACAATAAACTACCCATGTGTCCTAGGTACGACATTAAACTACCCGTTCGTCCGCAGTAGGACAGTAAACTGCTTGATCGTCCATACCCCTCACAACGTAAAACTGTGGTGCTCTCCAATCGGGTTTAGGAGTTAAAACTGTACCCTGGTCACCCTTGATTAGTCTGGAGATCACTGGTGAGGCCAATTCCTTGCCATGGCCAGTAGTCTTGTGGTATTTCTGTCCTCCCATCTGAGGACTCGCCATTCAGGAAGCCTAGTTGGCTTACCTACAACATTTCGATCTTAGGGCAAGAGATACCCTCAACAATTAACCTTGACAAAAGGAACTCTTGACCTTGAACTACAACGTCCAACAAAAGGAACCTCGATTTCCTAGGACGATTTTGGGAAAGTTACACCCATTCTAGCTGACTATCTTGTTGGATTAACTGACCTAGACCAGACCTTGACTTGACCTTCACTGTTCATCCAGAAGTCAACCTCACCATTAAATTGGAAGTCCATCAACACCGTTAACTCGGTAGTCAACCTCACCATTAAATTGGAAGTCCATCAACACCATTAACTTGGTAGTCAACCTCACCATTAAATTGGAAGTCCATCATCACCGTTAACTCAGTAGACAACCTCACCATTAAATTGGAAGTCCATCAACACCGTTAACTTGGAAGTCACCCCTCATCATTAAGTTGGAAGTATAAGGCTTATTGCCTTCATTCCACCATTCCAACGGTAGTACACACCCTTGACCACTTTGAACCTGAGGAGCTTGGCTCCAACACCAGTATTATTGCAGCATTCTCTGACTCTTGGTGCTTACAATCGACGGATTCTCTACCTCTGTATTGTAGTTCGGTTTCTCATCACCGAGGCTTAACCACGATCAGTCACCACCTCCACTTCTCTCCCTGCTGCACTTGACCCCACTTGACTTCCATTGGTCAGATCTTGTCGTCCAGACCGCTGGATCTTAGCAATACCCATAGGTATCGGAAAGTCCTTGACTTTGCCACGCTAGGAATGTGTGCTTTCCGCACCGCGATTAGGTCAACCACTGGATTAAAGGGTACAGGCTGAACCAACCTTCACTGGATCCTGACAACACTGGAAATATTGTGTTTTCATCATCGGAAATCCCTTGGATTTGCCATGTACAGGAATTAGTAGCAAATTGGTAGTTTCTACTATTGGTTCAACCTCACACCTACCAGACCGGACTGATGCCTTATTGGATGTCTGGAGTTCATCCCCTTAGAAAGGGGGTACATTTTGGATTTCTGTGCTCTTTTTCGTAGATTTCTGACCCATTTGGCTGGCTTTGCCGGATATCTGATGGACTTTGTTCCATTTTCTAGACCTACCGGAAGTGGACGAAGAACATTTAGTTTCTTTCCACACAACCAAGGACCACCGGATGGGCTTTGTCCCGACTCCTCGACAATCCCTAATAGGGACTCCCCAGAATTCCTCGACAGAACTCCATACCTTGACCCAGAAGCTTCCGATTTAGAGCTTACGCCGACAGGAACTCTGCTTTCCTGATCCTTTGTGACTCCATACAGAACAACACCTGTGGAACCCCAGTCCAAGCCCTCTACCCTCAGAACCCCGTGTCCTACTAAGGACAATCTAGATCTAGACAGAAGGTATAAAGACCTCCTGTACCATGGACTTGACAAGTGCAGATCATGCCTTGTTCACCTCAACACTTCGGTCCCCAGGTTCTTCCCCTATCATTTGAGGAACGACAATGCTGCTTTCGTGAAAGGCTATGCTTCTGATGCAGGTTACCTGGACACTCCACGAACCAGTGTATGGTGTTCCCACCTAGGACGACCGTCTATCCAGACAGGACCTTTCAAGAGTCCTCCCCTCTGCCGTGACGAAGAACTAGACGTGCTAGGATTCAAGCCAGCACTACTCAGGAGTACTTCAGAGCTCCGACTTCATTGCATTCAGACCCCGTTGCCGTGTATCAGGAGATCCAGCAAACCTTGGAGTATGTTCACCAGATGCTGCTACTGCGTCTCCTCCCCGCCATCATATGGGAGCATGGTGATCTTTGCCCCGCTGATCTCAGCGTGGACCCTAGGGACTTAGTTTGTACGTCCCCATCATACTCACCCACCGAGGAGCTCATCCGTGACACCATCGCCTTGACCCTCAACTCGCCCCCCTCGACCCCTCAACCACTTGACCCCTCAACCCCTTGGCGTCAGACTGGTGATGCCAGGTCTGCTCTGCCGCGTCTTGGGTCTATCTCTGAAGAGGTGGACTCGATCCCGGGTTGCCCCGTCAAGGCAACCACCCCTGAGTCCTTATAAGGGCTCCCACTGCACATGGGTTGTGCCAGGACGTCCGCCATTGATGTTCATGGGTGCGTAGGACCGCATCCTGGCTGATAGCTTTCATTGCGTACTCAGCTTCCCTGGTTGAGGTATACTACACCATATCTCTGTTTTCTACCGCCCAACAAAACGTTACTCTCGACTCACACGCCCACTCCACCTAGGATTGGTTTGACCCTGGTATAGGTCAATTCTGAGCTGGACCTCCCTCCCCAGCCTTAGACTCACCGACTCTACCTACAGGACAGACTTCTGTTCTTCTAGAGACCTTCGTTCCTGGTCTCTCCAACACTCTGGTGGTTAGGAAAGCTGTTACGAACTCATTTTCCTTAAACTAACTACACTACTTACACACCCGTAGTCTACACTTTTTACTTTGTCACAACAGGTCATGTGACTTCCCCCCTATCTTTCCTCTCTCACAATCACGTGACCAGACCTAGACTCCTATGATGTCAGATCATGTGACTGATCTAGACCTATGACATCATAGATAAGAGTCTATTCTGCTATTGGTGTACCTTTTCTTATCTATCATACCACTCCCACTATTTATTAGTCATGTACATTAGTCATGCCCTTGGCATATGTATATATACCTGGGTGTAGCTATGACTGTTCCCCAGTCTAGCTCACTTGGACATTACCTGGGATCTACCTCAGGCCTGAAGTGGGATATCTAGTACCACCTTCTCCTTATTACCTTCGCCCGTGGTAACCAATCCATGTGTATCTCTTTCTTCTGTAAATGTTGCCAAGCATCATAGTTGGTTCTGTTCCACCTCGTCGTCATTACACTCGGTCTTTGTTAGATCTCATTTCACTTGAGCTAGACTTCTCACGAGGTCGAACTCGCCCCGGACTCCAGGGTTAAGGAGAAGTACATGCACCATTAGAAGGGCGTCAGGCAAACACCCGGATATCAGTTGCATATACGGTCGTCCGCCATACAAATAAGGATAACATTGTTCAGCCCATAGTGCATTAGGGCCCCCTCATCCACGTTGCTGCAAGCATTGTCGCTGATTGGTGTGAGAGCGCTAAAAAACTCTCAATACCCCAGTTCCTCCCACATCTGAACTCAGACGTAAAACTACCGACATCTCAGGAGTTACCTGCCCCATCGTGTCAACAGTCTTTACACAGCTGCCCGTGGAGAGTTAGTTTTCTTTCACAGATATGCCCCCCGACGTACAGACCCCTTCAAAACCAAAGAACTCGAGGCATTCCTTGAACCAGTAGCCACCCTCTATCCAAGCGGAGATTCAGCAGTTCGCTTTGCACATGATTGGCTGGCAGACATCCACTGGGAAAAGAAAATAAAACCCCGTGATAGGATAGTCCTTGCCAATTGTAACACACGATCACTCCATCCATCTACCAAGCTTCGTTCCCCTTATTGCTGCCCTCACACCATCTACCTGTATGCCAATTAAGCCATGTCTACATCATGACAAGATATCAAAGACAAGATCGACAAGATCTCGAACACTATCAAGGCTGAGGATGCCTTCAAGAACCTTGATAAGAAATTCGCCGACCCCGGCAAATGGGATGGAAAACGAGCTACCTTCCACAAATGGTGGCTATTCATCAAGCTATGGGTATCAACCCAAAAATGGCATCCTCTAAACATAGATAAAGAAGAAGCAGCAGCAGTATGGATGAGGATGGATGGCAACGTGGCGGTGTTCGCACACCTCCAGATAAGAAAATATCTGAGAAAGACAAATGGCCAAGCTGGGATGAACTCAAAAAGGACGTTGAAAAGTATTTCAAAATCGCAGACTATAAGGAAATGGAGTACGCGAAATTAGAAAACATGAAGCAGGGAAACCGCAGAACCGCGGAATTCCTTAATGACTTTCAATTCCTAAAAGAGGACATCAAACTCGATGACAAGACCGCTGTTTGCCTATTAAGAAAGGCGATCAACTATAAGATTTACGCCACTGTCTTACAAGCCGAAGGAGATCTAGATTTCGAGAAAACAATAAACAATTACGTGGAAATGGGCGAGCACTTCGAGCGCATCAAATATAAAAGGGGAATCTGATTCCCACAGTTTCAGAGGCTGACAGGCCAAAATTACTGATACACAGCCACCAGGACTCAACCCGGCCAAGGCGCTCCAATGGAAATAGGGGCGCAACAAGGACAACAATCGAAACGGCCGTTCAACGGCAATTGTTTCAATTGTAATAAATTTGGCCACCAATCCTGAGACTGCCCGGAACCTCAGAAACTGCACAACCCCAGACCTGCTCGAATCAGGGAAATCCACGATTCTCATTATTCCCAATTCGACCCACCTTCTCGACCGTGATACTCCCAACGACCCCTTCCCATGCCTCCGCAATCACAGGTGTTAGTAGTGTCTTCTCAAACCGCTCAGCCCAGTCAAGGCCACTCACAGTCCCACCATGCCTTGTGGGATAATGCTGAAGTAGAGGCATACTGGTGAGCTCGACTTGCACAAGAAGCAAAGAAGGAAGCCAAAACAAAGGTTTCTTTAAAATAAATAAATCTGGTAGTATTCGAGATGCTATCGGATTGGACAAATCTTCTTTCCATAATTCTTTTTCTGTCTTATCCATTTACGATTCTAAGAACAGTGAACTGTGCGAATCGAACATTAGTGATACTTCTCCTGTAATATTTAATTCATGTAGTCTTGTAACTGAGGGAGCATCCTGAAAGGGCACGGCTGCCAGTAATAAAGCAGTACTTAATTCTCCCCCAAAAGAAAAGAAAAAATTACATAAAATACTTAGCGATGATACGGATATTTTTCACATCTATGATATCTATGAAACCCTCGAACTGACCAGCTTCGCATGGTCACAAGGACCTGTCGAGTTTTCTCTCGACACCAAGATATATGGGTTTGCCACCCATGAAGGAAAACGGCGTTGGACCGAAATAGGCAACACCCTGGCCTTACTTGATTCAGGGGCCATGCACACGTTTATCAACTCCACATACATCAATGAACACAATCTTGAATGAATCTCGCTAGGCCAAGAATTTTGTGTTCTCAACGCCGATGGTTCTGATCAAGCCATCAGCCGAATCCACGAAAAGGTGGCATTGACCATCGTAGTCAAAGATGAAAGTGGAAACCCCCATATGGAAGCAATTGACGCCTTCATATCATATCTGGGTAACCAGGATCTGATTATCGGCTATGACTGGCTCGCATGCCACAATCCCGACGTCAACTGGGTTGACAAGAAAATCTCCTTCTCCCGTTGCATGGATCGATGCCGTGCTCACCCAATACTAAGCCTTCGATCAATCCCGGTCGAAGAAGAAAAAAAATTAAAAACGGAAGTACCTCAAGAATACTGGGACTATCTTGATGTATTTTCTGAGCAAGAATCACACTGCATGCCCACCAGGAAACTGTGGGATCATGCCATAGAACTAGAACCTGGATTCATCAAGAAGAAAGGTCATATTATTCAACTCTCGGATACCGAACTAGAAGAAGTTTGGATATTTATCAAAAAAGAACTCAAGAAGGGCTACATCCGACCCTCAAAATCGGATCAAACATCACCAGTCTTCTTCATTCCCAAAAAGGATGGTAAGAAGTGTATGGTAATGGACTACCGTTATTTAAATGAACATACAAAAAAGAACAATTATCCATTGCCACTGATTCCTTCATTGATTGATAGGTTGAAAGGAGCAGATATGTTCACAACCCTAGACTTGCACTGGGGCTATAACAATGTTCGCATTAAAGAGGGTGATGAATGGAAAGGGGCATTCACCACTCCTATTGGCGCATATGAACCCCTGGTAATGTATTTTGGAATGTGCAACTCACCAGGTACTTTCCAGAACATGGTAAATGATATCTTTTCGGACATGTACGCAGTAGTAGTTATTTATATCGACGACATCATGATATTCATGTCGGAGAAAACAAAAGAGGAACACACCCAGGTGGTTCGCGAAGTCTTACAAAGATTACGTGACAATGATCTTTATTTAAAACTGTCAAAATGCTTCTTCCACAAAGAAAAAGTGGACTATTTAGGGATGGTTGTTTCTAAGGAGGGGGTAGAAATGCAGAAACCAAAGGTGCAAGCTATCACCGACTGGCCTATGCCCCGAAATCTTAAACAACTCCAATTGTTCCTCGGAATGGCAAATTATTATCGCCGTTTCATCCAAGGGTTCGCTGACGCGGCTAGACCGCTCAATAATTTAACTCACAAAGATACCCCATATGTATGGTCCAAAGAATGCGAAGCAGCATTTAACAAACTAAAAGAAATCATCACCTCCTCTCCGCTGCTCACGTACCCAGACTCATCTTGTCCTGTTCGCATTGAATGTGACACCTCTGACATCGCCACAGGAGTGGTGTTATTGTAACGAGCCCAAGGAGGAACTCATTAAGGGCGAGGCTAAGCTCTAACCCTAACCCCAAGCGCACGGCATTGGAGGGCCACCCGATGACGCGCTAACCAACGATCTAAGAGAGAGGCCAGGTGTGACGTCTGGCAACGGTGTACGATGAAGGATAAGGAATGGATCAGTCTGTATGAGCCTTAGCACTGGAGAGAGA
>JBBPJV010000751.1:0-15531 GCA_038088915.1 Sutorius aff. eximius
GGAGATTAAAAGAAGCACAACACAGCACGGAAATTAAAAGAAGGCTGTGTGTGACCAAAGGGGAAGATCTTGGGCAGATCCAGGGAAGATCCATAGATCAGATCTCCGATCGAAATGTAACTAAAATAAGAGGTGGCTTCACTAGCCTTGTAAGTGCCATATACAAGGACGTCCGTGGGAAAGGAGAGATAAGATAAGATAAGAAGTGAGACTCGCTCACGACTAAGTCCGTTGTTGCTTGTGGGACTAGCCCAGGGTGTAGTTCAACTACGAAAAGTGTGAGTGAAATGATGGTCAAAAATTACCACCTATAACAGTGCAGAGACCTGAAGGAGGATGCAAAGTCACAGTACCTGACTGAGGGTCAATGAGATGCATACAATGCACTGGGAGAAAAGCTAGTATGGATTGATCAGAGGTAAGGACATGATCTAGGAATGGCAGAGACAGGACTAGGATGAGTATGGAGTACTAGATCCTAAGTTCTGGGTAGGACTAGCATAAGGAATCCCACAATATATTAGTCATGTATTAGTAATAGTCTTGGCATATGTATATATACTCATGTGTAGCTCTGACTGTTTCCCAGTCTAGCTCATTTGGGCATTACCTGGGACTATGTCTTAGGCTCAGTGTGGGATACCTAGCCCTGTCTTTTCACCTTTGCCCATGGTAACCATTCCATGTGTATCTATTCTTCTTCTCTCATCATAAAATGTTGCACAGCATTATAGTGTGTTCTGGTTGAGAGTTCCACTCTGGACACTTAGCCTCTTTCTTAATCTCATTTCAAATTGAGTGACTCAGAATACTCAGCTGAGTTGAAAACACCAAAGCCTGCACCACTCTCCACCATATTATCACCCATTCCATATACACCAAACTGTGCACCACCTTGGCTTTACTCAGATTTCAACTTAGATTCAGTGAACTCCTTCATGACATCAACCAATGCATCAGGGAGTTGGCTAGAGAGGAAACCTTAGAGCAGTGAATTGAATCACCAGACCCTCTCTCTATTCCTCCACCCATTTCATCTGCATCATCCTCCCCTTTAGGGTCCAAAGAAGCAGCCTTGATGGACAGAGTAGAAGCATATTGGACCAGTAATGCTGGTCATACTTTCCTCCTCCAAACTCACCCACAATACTCAGAGGCTTGTTATCATTGCCATCAGTTGGGTTACAACCATCTGGCATGTCCCATGTATCAATGCCTTATATGCCTCCATTTCATCCCTGGACATGCAGAGCAATGTTGTCCTCTCAGACATCATACCCATCCTCTGATGATTTCTACCTCATCATCCTCTGCCTTCCAGTCTTTCATGCTCTCTAACAGTCCTACTTGTTCACCCCATGTCTCCCCTCATACATTCACCACTCATATTACTACAGGTCCAGGTCCACATTGCCAACACAACATCTATTTGCAGGAACCATCCCCAGTTCTCCACTATGACCCCAACATCAACTACTCTTTGGACTATGATGCTGAGCACAACTTTACTGGATCCCCAGGTTTTGACAACTGAGGGTTCTCATCAATGACTTGAGTGTACAAAGAGGATATTGTTACATTTTGTTTCCTTTCTTTTCTCTGTACTACCATAGTTCAATTCCTGCTGGACACTATTTTTTTTCTTGCACTGACTATGCTTGTTACAATACCATTCCCTTTAACCTATCTTTTCATACTTTTACCCCTAGTCTAGGGTTAGCCTAACTAGTTGGACCTGGACTCATACATTGGACTTAGTATTTCCTGTACTATAGCTTACATGATCAGTCAGCACCTGATCCTGTCATGTGATTGCCATTCCTTGTCCCTGTCACATGACCTAGTCACATGATTACATGATATGATAGATAAGGGAAAGGTACACCAATAGTAAAAGAGGCTCTTATCTATGATGTCATGGATCTAGACCAGTCATGTGATCTGACATCATAGAGTCCAGGCCCTGGTCATATGATCATGAGAGTAGAAAGATAGGGGGAAAGTCACATGACCATGGTGACAAGAGTAAAGTGTAAGTACAAATACAAGTGTAGTTAGGTCAAGGAAAAAGTTTGTAACATGGCTTTGTAAAGGACATATAATGGTAAGTCCATGTTGAGGTGTGATTTGATGGGAACAGCAAGGTGGAATGAAGAGAGCAAGTGGTATATTGATAAGACATACTCCTGGTCAGGGACACCAGTCCTTGTGGCATGACCTCCCTTTGGTAAGTCAACAGAATCAACTCCAACTTGGATTGGGTCTGAGGGTGTGGATAAGATGGATATAGGTATGGGTGATTGGGTCACCTCTTGCAGTGGGGGCAATGAGATATGAAAGTACAGGGGAGTGGATTTATCTTTCCATTCTGATATAGAGACAGATGATTTAGTGTCAAGCAGAGAGTCAAAAATGGATGCATCCTCCATGACTAGAGTGTCAATGTCTGCAGCAGTAGCACTGAGGGGGGTAGGGTATGTGATAGCCATTCTGGATAATAGTAGACAATGATTGAGAAGGTGAAGAGCAAGTACAGTGGATTGAGACATGAGGGAATGTCCAAGGCTTATATTTGAGGAGAGTGGACTGTGAATGTTTGAGATCCTATTCCAAGACCCACAAGTCATCTTTCAAAGCATATCCCTTCCATTGGATCAGGAACTTGCAGGATGATGGGATTCCACAGTGCCAGAGAATCTTCTCAGTTTCATATTCCTCTTCTCCATCTACTGGTTCTGCAGGGTTCTTTGTCAGATTGGAGCCATGAACCTTCTTCTCTGTGTATGGCATGAGAAGAGAAGCATGAAAGATGGGGTGAATGTTCTAGGTATTGGGAAGTTGGAGTTTATAGGTGATTGGTGACAGTACCTGGGTTATGGTAAAGGGTCCTTCCCTCTTGGGGGTGAGTTTCAGAAAGGCAATGGAGCATTTCAGGTTGTGGGCTTCCAGCCATACCTTGTCCCCTTTGGAGAATGGGCAGAAATTGGATTGGTTTTGTGCAGACACTATTTGATGTGCAAGTTCATGTGTGGCTAGGGCTTCATTTTGTGCTGCTAGTAACAATTTTATGCACATGTCAGCAGCAGAAACTTGTGATGACAGGTTTAAAATGGCAGAAAGGGGAATGGATCCATACTCCATCATGAGGTAGAAAGGGGAATGCCCGGTCACCATGTGTGGGTGGTGGTTATGAGCAAATTCTGCATGGGTTATTGCATTGGCCCACATCAAAGGGGAACTGCTGCAGTAGATATGGAGGTAAGTCTTGATCTCCTGATTTACTCTTTCAGTTTCACCATCCATCTGAGGGTGGTAGGTGGTGAATAGTGAAATGTCATAGTTCAGAAGGGATCCAAGGGCTTTGGAAAAGGCAGAGGCAAATTGGGGACTGTGGTTGGATATAATTTTAGAATAAAGTCTGAATTGAGCATAGACCTTGTGGAAAAAAAGTTGGGCAATCCCCTCTGTGGAGACCATAGATATCATGGGGCACAGTATCATCCCCTTTGTAAGCCCATGATCAACCATGACCAGGAGAGCATCGAAACCAGAAAAAGGCAGGAGATTGGTGATGAGATCACAGGAGAGTTGCTGGAACAGCTGAGTGACCCTAGATAGGATAGGAGAGAGGGGAGGAGTGGTGGAATGGGTGTTGACTTTGAAGGCTTGGTGCAAAGCACAGCCTGCAACAAAATTATGGACATAAGATGCAAGTCCAGGCCACCAACACTTGGATGCAATGAGTTGACAGGTTTTAAGGAAGCTGGGATAACTGGTGGAAGGGTGGTTGTGACAGCAATGAAGGATATTATTGTAGGGAACTAATGTTCCCTGCATGTGTATCTAGCATTTACAGCACTTCTGATGGATCTGCACTCACCCCAAGGCTTTCAAGATCTTTCCAGCTTTTTTTCTGGCTCCTTTCTGACTGGAAATAATATCTCACAAGCTCAGGTTGTCTGATTCTTTGGCTGAAAATACTTTCTGGTGGTTTCCTGGTGTGTTTCCAGTCCAGAATGACCTCTTTTAAGTCTGGTTTCATGCAGTATGCCAGTGCCTGGATGTCATTTCACTATATAGGCATATAGTTAGCACAGCAATAGTAGTTTCTGCTTTTCTGCACTCTTTTGTATACCTGGCCAAAGTCAATCCACATGATCTGCCACCTGTCTTGCTCCCTGGAAGCCTGGAAGCTCATCCTGAATCTGGGTCCATGTTTTCTAGCTCAGAGAAGGCATTAAGAGTTAGCCACACCAGTGGTATGCTCCCAGTCACTCATTTCTTTATTTTTGGCCATTTCTTTGTGTTAGAGGCTCTCTGGAACAAATATATTGCCCCATTTCTTTCTCTAGCTTCACTCTGAAGCTATTTTTTGTGTTTTACAACTGGAGCCCACTGTGGGAAGTCCAGCACTTTGTTTGGCCTCACTCTTTTATTTCACTATCTGAAATAAGACTAAAGAATGAGGCCTAGTGTCCAAGGTGGAACTCTAAACCAGAACACGATATGATGCTGTGCAATGTTTTTATAATGAGGAGAAGAGAGGAAATACAAGCAGCAATGTACTTGGGCAAGGGTAGAAGGGAGCACTAGATAATCCCACATTGAGCCTAAGACTGAAGTCCCAGGTAATGTCCAAGTGAGCTAGACTGAGGAACAGTTGCAGCTATACTCAGGGTATATATACAAGTGCCAAGACTATTACTAATACATGACTAATATATCATGAGAGATGGTTCAATAGATAAGTAAAGGTACAACCAATAGCATAAGAGGCTCTTATCTATGATGTCATGGATCTAAACCAGTCACATGATCTGATATCATAGAGTCCAGGTCCTGGTCATGTGATCATGGAAAAGAAGAGATAGGAGGAAAGTCATGTGACTATTGTGACAAGAATAAAGAGAGGAAAATATAAGTATGAGTGTAAGCATAGCAATAGTTAGATTAAAGAAAATGAGTTCATAACAATAAGCTTGTTCCTTGTAGTTGGATATTTTGAAATACTTTTCAATGTCCTTCTTGAGATTGTCCCAATTGGGCCACTTGTCCTTGGAAAGCCCTTCTGAGATATGCAGGTGGGCAAAGGCACTTGCATTGACAGATATGCATATGAGAATGGTGGTGACCTTCTCCTTATCTTCACAGATCAGGTGCCATTTCTGGGTGGACACCCAAAGCTCCATTAAGAGCCACCATTTCTTAAAAGTTGATCTTTTCTCATCCCACACTCCTGGGTCTGAGAATTTCTTGTTGAAGCCTTTGAAGGCATTGTCGGCTTTGATTGCATTTGAGATCTTATCAATCTTGTCCTTGATATCATCCCAAGAGATCAACATGATTTATCCATAGAAATAGATTGTGGTGGGACAGTGGTATGGTTTGTGGAGTTTATGTGATGGGCAAAGTGACCTAGTTGTCTTATTGGCTAAAACTACATGATTGTGGGAATGTTTTTTTTCCAAGTGATATCTTGAAGCCAATCATCAGCAAAAACTTGAACTGGGTTGCTGCCAATGCAAGCAACAATGTGCAGGAATGCTTCAAGATTATGTGTCTCAAAGAGGTTGTTTCTTGTGAGGGGCATAAAACTGTGAAAAGAAAACTAGGGGTCTCCAGGAGCAGCTAGGAGAGACTGTTGATGAGCTAGGGTAGGAAACCCTACAGTAGATGTCAGTGTTTTAATGTCACTTCCAACATGGGAGGAAACTGGGGTGAAGTAGATTTTTAATGCCTACACACCAGTCTAATGGCATGTTTGCAGCTATGCAACAGAGGGGCTCCTATGCACTATGGAGAAAGCAATCTTATTCTTATTTGATATGGCAGATGACCATATAACTACTGTTTAATGAGTGTATGCCCAATGCCCTTCTAGTGGTGCATGTACTTCTCCTAAGCCCTAGAGTCTGGGTGTGAGTTCAACCCCATAAGGAGTCTAGCTCAAGTGAAACAAGATTAAAGAATGAGGCCTAGTGTCCGAGGTGGAACTCTAAACCAGAACATGATATGACACTGTGAAATGTTTTTATAATGAGGAGAAGAGAGGAAACATGAGCAACAATGTACTTGGGCAAGGGTAGAAAAAAGCACTAGATAATTCCACACTGAGCTTAAGACTGAAATCCCAGGTAATGCCCAAGTGAGCTAGACTGAGGAACAGTCACAGCTACACTCAGGGTATATATACAAGTGCCAAGACTATGACTAATACATGACTAATATATTGTGAGGGATGGTTCAATAGATACAGTGGCTCAAAAAACTGTCCACATGTTTGCATATTTTCCACTATATGCAATATTCCGTGCTAACCCATAACCCTCACTCTAACATGTGAGTGTATGAAACTTTGTACAGACTCATGGTCCTCTATCGGTTCAAGATTGAAGGGATTTGGATAAGAACTGATTGAATGGCAGCCATTTTAAAATCATGACTCATGCAGACAGTTTTTTGACTTTATATTTTGGTTACATGTATTGGATCCTAGCATGATGTAACATGATGACATAGATTGGATAGTGGTCCTATTATGTCACCTTTATGTAACTGACCACCTGACATTATATATTGATCCTATCATACCATGTTTATTTTCTCACCATCACCATATGACCCATCACCTTCTTTGAAAAGCACAATTCAATTTTCTCTCACCTCTTGGATTTTCCTTCAGGAAGATTGCTTCTCAAACTGACCTATGGTAGTCTACATTATGTCAGGTCCCTCAGGAACTCTAGCTAGAGAAGCCTGAGCTGCATGGTGGCTGTCCTTTTAAACTCCCTCCTACCAACAATAAAGAATTGTTCAACAAATCATCATTGGAAGGGCCAATACTGTTGTCCAGGCAACCAAATTCAACAATGCCATCACTGATGTTCATGTCTACTCCCAGACATTAAGAAATAACATTAGGAAGCCTCATTGAGGGTTGTGGTGAAGCAAAGAAACCCCTACTCTCTGGGAAGCTCATGAAAAGAAAACCAGCCTTGGTTTACAAGTATAAATATTGGACTGTTGAGGACTGAAGGAGAGTTATATGGTCAGATAAAACTAAGATCAATAAAATTGGTTCAGATAAACAAGGGTATATGTGGATAAATGGGTCAATTGCTGAGGGGGCCAAATATGTAGTTAGGTTTGAAGGGAGTTTACTGATGATTTGGGGCTGCATAGGATAGATTAAAGTGGGGGTTTTGAGTGAGGTAGAAGAAGGAATGGATACTGGTCAATATGTGACAATTCTGGAGAAAGGATTGCTGCAAAGCATGGAGAATTTCAGAATTCCAAAAGATGGTGTCATTTTTCCATAGGATAATCATTTCAAGTACACCTCAGGAAGGTCCAGAATTGGATTGAAGAGCAATGAATTAAGCTTCCTGATTGGCTTGCATAGTCTCCAGACCTGAATTCAATTGAGCACACCTGGAATCATCTCAAAAAATGCTTTTCAGGTGAAGAGGATGCTTCTGAAGGAATTCATCAGCTATGAGACAGTATGATGGTGGAATAAGAGAGGATTTGTATGGAACAGTGTAAGAAATGGATAGAGGGCATGTCCAGAAGGTTTGAAGCAGTTGTGAGAGCCAAAGAAGCTAATATTGAGTATTAAATATCTAGATTTTTGTAAAGTCAAAAAACTGTCCACATGAGTCATGATTTTAGAATGGCTGCCATTCAATCAGATCGTATCCAAATCCCTTCAATCCTGAATCGATAGAGAGCCACAAGTCAGCACAGAGTTTCATATACTCACACATTAGGGTTAAGGTTAGGGGTTAGCATGGAATATTGCATATAGTGGAAAATATGCAAACATGTGGACAGTTTTTTGAGCCACTGTAAGTAAAGATACAATCAATAGCATAAAAGGCTCTTATCTATGATATCATGGGTTTAGATCAGTCACACGATCTAATGTCATAGAGTCCAGATCCTGATCACATGATCATGGAAAAGAAGAGATAGGGGGAAAGTCATGTGACTGTTGTGACAAAAATAAAGAGAAAGGTATAAGTACGAGTATGAGTGTAGCAATAGTTAGGTTAATGGAAAGAGGTTTGTAACACTTTCACTAAAATTTCACCTTCTCCATCACTACACTTGTCTGGTATCAGTTTGCCTGCTCTCCATACCTTCCATTTCCTTGGTACTGCCTTTTCACATCATCCGAACCTTGCATTACATGAGCCAGTTGTTGGAAAGTTGGAAGTAGGTATAATTCCAACAGCAGGAGATTTCCAACTGTCTGAGGTGATTGTGTAAGTCCACTAGCAGCTCATATGCTAGTGGTGGCAGAGAAACACTGTCTCCAAGTTCAATCAAGTGAAAGAACAGAACACAGGATGTAGTATGCTCAGTGAGGGATACTCATTGATACAGTCCTTTGGTAAAGTCTGCTTGAGGCTTCTTCTATGTCCTCAGTCTCCTGTAGACATGTCCAACTAGAACAGGAGCTAAGCTGATCCAGAGAGGAATATGTCCTTGAGGGATCATACAAGAGGAGAGAATAACCAGTAGAGTTCCTTAGAGTAGAGGAAGGATAATGGTTATAAGCACAAGTGATTGTGGGTCTCTTGGTATTGGTGTTTACCAGCTTGGGGGAAAGGTGTAAGGCCAAACCCACTTTCTTATATACATGTAAGTATTTAAGGTTAAAACCCAGAATGAGGATACTGGGTATAATGTGAAACACTATGGTAACCAAGAGACAACCAATAAGAAAATGACCTGTCAACCTGAAACATCCCCAAGGTTTCTGTGGAAAACCCCAAAGAATATGATTGGTGGGTGCTATAGTATCATAGCAACCATCTGCCAACCTGAAACACTTCACATGTCAAACATGACAGGGAAGTTGTTTCATGACAGGTGATAGTGACTGTGCTGTAACCATGGCAACAGTCTATCAAGTTTATCTTATCTGTCTCTCATCTCATCTATACTATCTCCCTGTCCTATCAGGGTAGAGATAAGATAAGATCAGGTAAAGGTTAAACAAGTGAGTACAAGTCTAGCCACTTGTCTCAACAAGACCTATAGTAAAAGCCTAAGACATGGGAAGAGAAAGATTAACTGGCCTTTGTGGTGTCATGGATAAAAGGTAGAAAACACCACAAATTCAACACCAGTGACACTTATGCCATATTGACAATAGCAATTTGACATTCTGTCCATTTTTGATTGCATCAGAGATTAATTATTACATTATGACATTGCCATTCATTTTACCATTCAGGAATATCCCTGATGCACCTAGATTCAAGGACATACCACACCATCCTTCCTGGTTTTTAGAAGATGTGGAGGAGTTAGCAAGCTGGGCTGGACTGGATGACCAGAGGACCATTCAGTTAGCAATCAGGTATGCAGTTTTAGAAGAAGCAGAGTTGTGGGAGATGATGGAAGAGGTATCCAACCCTACTCCAAGCTGGCCCTGGTTTGTGAAAGCTGTGAAGGATATTTATCCAAGATGTGAACCAGGATATACCTGAAATGATCTGATCTCCATTGTTCAACAGTTCTGGGACAACTCTATATGTGCCCTGGATGACCTTGGCTGGTATAACTGCAGCTTCTGCAAGACTGCTGTCCTGCTCCTCCACTCAGGCCGGCTTAGCAAATACAAATGTAACAACCTCTTTCTATTGGAGTTTCCATCCCATCTGGCCATCCACCTTCACCACTGGCTTGAGATTGTTCACCTGAAGATCCATCCAGACAAATCATATCTGATACAGTATGTTATGAAGGCTGCATCATTTGTTCTGATCTGAGTCACTCTGAGAACAGTTATCTTATCTCCCAGCCCAGTGCCATATACAGTGACTACCATTCCAGCCCTGTTACCAATTGTTTGGGTATCCACTTCAGGTGCCTATTCATCTCCAGGATCTGCTCCTATTCCAGCATCATTTCTGATTTCACTGGCATTACTACCAATCAATCTGGTAGCAGCTCTGCATGTCTATTCATCTCTGGCATCCATCCCTATCAACCCAGTTATCTCCTGCCTCTCCCTGAACACTCAAATCCTTTTGGAAAATATTGAGCCAGTTGATGTTGAGCTGGGCCAGTGTTATGGTCAGCTCATGGGATGCCCTGGTGATATTCTTTTCTTCTCTCTCATTGTACTAAACATGATCATGTCACATGAACTACCTTTCTTCACAACTACTCTTATGGACACCTGAGTAGTATTTGTCCTCCCATCCATAGCACCTCCACTGACCCCTCAAGACATGAGGTCTCCTTCACATATCTATTTAGGACATGCTCTGCTGCTTTCCCTTCACTGCAAAGCACTGCTGTCACACCCTTCTTGTTTTCTCTTGCATAGGTCCAATCAGACTTCCATCCAGGTATGACCCATTTCACCTATATCCCCTTTCCTAGGGTTTCTGACCAATTGGATGGGGTTACCATTAACTTGGAACAACCCTAGTAAACTTTTCCATAGCCTTACCCAAGTTAAGGTGGTCATTTATGTTCTGCATGATTCCATCCATGCACAGTAGTCTTAACATAATCACACATAACATGCTACTGTCTCACCAGAAACACTCTGATCTTGACTATTGAGCTCTTGCTCAAAGTCACCTTGAGCCTCTGTCCTCACCATCAGTAGCTTCACCTGTGATGACTCCTTGAACCTTTGAACTCAACATCTGTAGCTTTGCCAGCATTGGCCCCTTGATGTCCCCATCTTTGGAACCCTGGAATCCCTGGAATTCTCAGAACTCTTGAAAGTCCTGCCCTCATCCAAGTTACATGCGGTCACAACAGCACATCTCCAGCCCTGTCATAACAGCCAGCTTGAAATTGGGTCAGAGGCATGTGAAATCCTCCCAAGAATGGGGATCAGTCAGCCAGGTAGCCAGGATATCAATTCAGGTAATCCTAACATCAACTTGGACATACAAGAAACCAAGCTGGAATAGGAGCCAGATGCCTGGAATGTCAACCCAGTAAGATCTGCAATTGGGGTGGACATACTTGTACCACCACCTGGAAAGCTGGCAGACATAGAGGAGTCATGCAGGTTTCTGAGTGATGCAAAGGCCAGTTCCATTGACAGGGTTTCTTCTATTTCATCATTGATTATTCCAGTCGAACCACTTCCCATTCAGCCTACCACTCCCAAGGCTTCATTCATTTCATGCACAAGTTCCAATAGCTCAGAACTGTTCAAACCATCCATTCTTATGCACACAGTGATCAGTTTCCTCTTTCTATTTGTGATAGCATACCTTTCCACCCAATCCATTCATTTTGAACACCCCCTGATAATTCTGGTAGTTTCTCCGATGCCCAGGAGGGCATTATGCCAAGTTCCCCCCTGGGATGGACTGCAGCAACCTCCAGTCATGCAGGTCATTCATCTGGCAGACTTGGCTTTCATCTGGATGCCTGCCAGATTATCTTGCAACAAAATAATGTACATTTTGCTTGATCCAGTTCAGGATTTCATTGCAATGGACCTGATTTTTCATTTCCTATTTCTATCTTTTCACTGGAGTCCATACATACAATACACCTACCATTATCTGTTTATTTCATTTTTCCAAGGTCTATTTCAATTTGATTTCACATTCCTAGGCATCAGATACCACCTGGAAGGAGTAGAGGCTGAGAGATGTACAAGGAAGACAAGCTGGGTGGTACCCCACATTTCAAAGGGCATCCAGTAGGCATAGATGCTGAAAAAAGCCCGATGAAGCAAAGTTGAGTGGTTACCCATTCTGCTCTGAAAGACATCTGGACCACTGTATCACATGCTCGGACTGCCATATTGGATATCTGATATGACCATTGCAGTGTATGATACAGTGGTCCAGATATCCAAACCATGGTATCACACACCAGGATTATCATATTGGATGTCTGGACCATGGTACCACTTGCCAGGACTGCCACATCACACGCCAGGACCACCATATTATACATTGGGACTGCCACAACTAGCATTTACAGCACTTCTGATGGACCTGCACTCACCCAAGACTTCCAAGATCTTTCCAGCTCTTTTTCCGGCTCCTTTCCGGCTGAAAATGATACCTCACAAGCCTGGGTTGTTCAGTTTTTTGGCTGAAACCACTGTCTGGTGGTTTTCCGGTGTGTTTCCAGTCTGGAATGACCTCTTTTAAGTCCAGTTTCATGTGGTATGCCAGTGCCCAGATGTCATTTCACTATATAGGCATGTAGTTAGTACAGCAATAGTAGATTCTGCTTTTCTGCACTCTAATCCATCTGATCTGCCATCTGCCTTACTCCCTGGAAGCTTGGAAGCTCATCCTGAGTCTGGATCCATGTTTCCTAGCTTGGAGAAGGCATTAGGAGTTAGCCACACTAGTGGTATGCTCCTAGTCACTCATTTCTTTATTTCTGGCCAGTCCTTTGTGTTAGAGGCTCTCTGAGATGAACATATTGCCCTATTTCTTTCTCTAGCTTCACTCTGAAGCTATTTTTTGTGTTTTACATTGTGGCAGTGCTTGGAGGGTACATAGACATGGCCTTGGTAGGTTAGGACTCTGTTGTTCATTTGGAAGTCAGCAAGGCATCCATGGAGAGAAGGTGGAAGATCCTTGATACATTGGAGATGTTTGAGAACAACATCATCAGTGAGGGAGGAGTGGCAAATTTTATCAACAAGGGCAGAGTCAATGAGGTTGATGAAGAGTGAGGGAGGGAGGAGTGCAACCCCTTCATTGTCAACACCTGAAGGGAACAGGTCAGGTCAGTGAGAAAGGGCATTGAGCCTGACAAGGAGTTTTCCTTTGACATGAATAAGTTTAAGGTTGGAGGCATTGGAGGTGACAGCTAAGGGCTGAGTGGGATGAGGGAGGACAAGGGTGGGTTCAGACTGGAACTCCTTCTTGAGGTGTAGGAATGTTTCTTCACATTCGTTGGTCCATTTTCAACGAACATCCTTGCTGGTGAGGTGAAGGAGGAGATGAATGAGATTGGAGTAGTCGGGGATGAACTGATGGTAGTAATTTGTAAATCTGAGGAAGGAACATAGCTGAGTCAATGTTTGCAGTGCAGGCCAGTCTCTGATCCCGTTGAGGTTCACCAGGTCCATAGCAAGCTGTCCTTCTCGGATCACAAGGCCAAGGTAATCTATCTCCTTGGCAGCAAAAGTACATTTTTCTAGTTTCAAGTGCAAGTCTAATTCTTGCATACATTGGAGGACTCGGTGAGTGCGTTCTTCATGGATCTTGTCATTGGCTGAAAAGATAAGAAGATCATCCATATAAATGATGAGCCATCCTTCTGCAATCATATCCCTAAAGGAATCATTCATGAATCGCTGGAAGGTGGCAGGTGAGTTTGTTAGTCCAAAGAACATTACAGTTGGCTCAAAGAGCCCCCAATGTATCTTGAAAGCAGCCTTCCACTGGTGGCCATCTTTGATCCATATGTTATTGTATCCCCATTGAACGTTGAATTTAGTATATATGTTTGATCCCTTGAGTTTGTCGATGAGGGACGAGATGAGGGGAAGTGGATACTCATCACAGATGGTGTGTTGGTTTAAATATTGGTAGTCTTGACATGGTCATAGTTTTCCATCCTTCTTTTGGATGAAGAAGAAGGATGATGCCTGTTTGGACTGCAAAGGGCGTATTTTTCCTGATTTCAGGTTTTCTTCCAGAAATTCGTCAAGGGCTTTTTCCTGAACAGTGTCAAGTTTGTATGGAAAGGAAATCCAGGCCTTGAACTCAGGTTTCAGGTTGATTTCATGGTCATAGAGTCGCGAGGGTGGAATGTGTTCACAGGACTCTTTGGCGAATCATCCATCTTTGAAAGGAATCCATTCTCAATGGATTGCATGTTGTCGGATGTCGATCTGCCATATCCTGGGAGTCCACTCATTAATATAGTTGAAGAGGTGTTGGTCCGTTTCCATAGACCATACTATGTGCTTGATGGGGGTAGTCGGTCTAGGCTTCTGGTAAAGGTCATCATGATGGGAGGGATCATGTTTGTAAAGTCGATGTAGTTCCCTCGACTGATCCCTGGATTCTTCCACCTCGAGTGCCCTTTTCTTCCAGTCAATATGTGGGTTGGCAGCTTTTAATCAGGGTTTCCTGAGAATTACATTCTGGGGCCCACAATGCATTATATGGAAGTTTTGGCGCATAGCCATGCCATCGATGTTGATGAATAAGTCAGCCGTAAACAGGATCTGCTTGATCTTGTTAGGGGATCTGTCCATGTTGTTGACCATTATGGATTGTTTCAGGTGGGAGATGGGAATTCTATGCTTTCGGGTGAACATCATGTTGATGCAATTGATATTGGCCCTAGAGTCTACAAGGGCGAATGTGTCAACAGTTTTCAATGAGTGTGCAGGTTGTACGAGTTGCAAGGGAATCCTAATGGATTTAGAAGATTTGGAAACTACTCACACACACATGTAGGAGATACTTCGTGTTGATCGAGGCCTCCATTCTAAAAACCCGGTTCAAGTTGGACTCTTCCCACCATCTCGCTTTCTTCATTGTCATCCACTTCCATAAGCTTTGGGAAGTTGTCCTTTTCTTCAACTTGCTGTATCTTGGGTTTGGAGACCACAAAGGGCAGTGTAGACAATTTGGGCTTTGGCAGGAACACTGCTTTGCAGTTGGCTGTGTTATGCCTGGGCTTGTGGCATTGGAAACACAGGTTCTCCTGGAAACATCCTGCATGCTCCTCAGGTGTTAACTTTCCTACCTTTACTACATCTACGTCCATGGCGTTTGGATCCTTTGGGTGTGCAACATGGGATGCTCTGGGAGTGTATGGGAGGTGGACCATCTGTCTCTTCTTGATGGCCTGGGCTTGGTTCCAGCGAGTTTGGATAGAGAGAGCTTTTTTCTGCCAGTCGAGGATGGTGGTTGGAACAGTTTCCAACCCCATTACTTTCTCCATGAGTATAGATGGTATCCCCATCTGATAGTAGGAGATGAGGACAGATTCTTGCATGACTCCCATGATAGCCACCTTGGCTTGGAAGTTGACATTGTAATTTAACAGAGCAGTAGTGTAGTCTCTGCCTTTGGCTTTGACTCGTGTGGTGGCAAGCCATGATAGGGCATTTGCCACAGTGTTGTGGTGCTTGAATGCTGCTCGGAACTCCTGTACAAAGTGGTTGAAGGTTCTGAGGTCAAGGGTGGTTCTGGCTAGGGCTTTTGTTCTAAAGGTGTGAGCCCATGTGAAAGCTGATCCTGTTTTCATGTATGACAAAGTGAAACTGATTTGTTTGGCAGCTGAGTTATAGATCTCAGCATTGATAGCAAGGTATACATGGACTTCATTGAGCCAGGGTTCGGCCTTGATGTAGTCTCCATTGAACGCAGATGGAGGAGAAAAACGGAGTTCAACAGGTTTGTTAGACATGGTTCCAGTGGTACAAGTGGAGTTGGCTGCTATAGGAGGAAGGGGAGGGTGAGGAAGAGAGAGAGGATAAGGAGTAAGGGTGGAAGACTGTGAAGAAGTCTCTGGTGGGTCTTGCCAGAGAGGGGGAGTGGAAGGACTGTGGGT
>JBBPJV010000752.1:0-15529 GCA_038088915.1 Sutorius aff. eximius
AGGACGACGACGACAAGGGCAAGGGCGATGCAACGGCGTCCACTCCACCACACGACAGCGGCCGGCTCACCAAGCTTGAGCGGGTATCACTACCTGGGGTATACCCGCTTGCAAGCCCGCCACCCGCTATAGGGGTTTGCACCCAGCTGGGGTACAGGTGCGGGTCAAACCAGAAATGTCCCTGTTCATCCCTGAAATTTGCGCATACCTGGCGCCTCTGCTACTTGGCATTTCGCCCGAGTGACCATAAACGCGGCAAGCACAGTTATTCGACAGTTGGTTTATTAAGATATATGGCACATGCGCGTGTGTCTCCCACTCTGGCCATCGTCGAATCCCGACAATCGCATTCCACCCAAACTTCATCAAGGTGTAACCATGTCTTGACGCCGGTTGGACCCAGCGATGTCACACGTTGGCTCGGAAGATAAGACAACAATTAAATCGACGCGCTGTCAACGATCGATCGCGACCCAGAACTTCCACTCGATCAATTGGGTTCGCCATTTGGTGCGACGATCGTGACAGCTGCATTGGAATACGAACCCTGCCGTCACGATTCGGTCATGACTACCCTACGTGAGGATCATCGACATCAGGGTTTGCCGACACGGCGGCCCCTGATGGGCCGTTGTACTAGTACGTTATAGGGACCCCTGGAGACAGCGTCACGGTGTACGCGATGACAGGTGTCGCGCCCGCCAACTTGAACCTGGCTTGCGACCAACGGAACGCGGACAGTGCCGTCCAACTCCAGATGAACGACCAGCCTGAGCCCTGATCGCGTGCGGTCTCATCCTCCCTGCTACCCAACACGACTTGACGAGGAATTGGAGTACGTCCCCTTCGTTATCCTCGACACACCACGGTGGTCTCACACACTGACGCGCCCAGCCCGCTCCAAAGCCCAACTCGGACGACGTGGCTGGTGAACCCACTCGTCCAGCACTCGGATGACATGGTCCAGATGCTCGCGAGGCGACCAACGACATACTGTGTACCATGAGCGATCGCACCTCATGGACCATTGCATGCGCCGAAGGTCTCTTGGTACAACATCCTACTCACCACTTTGCGCCTCGGTTTTTGGGTTAATTATGGTGCCTACTAGCACCAGCCCACCCAACCAAATGATTCAGCGCCGATTATCCGTGGGTTTGAGCCCTCATACTAGCGCAAGGGGTCGCACGAGATCAGACGAACGGGCAACGACTTTGAGCTAAGAAATGTGCAAGCGGTGGGTGCGCGAGTCACTGAGAGGGTGAAGCAGCGAATGCAAAAATGAAGAACGAGACATGTCATGATATGATATTGTAACACGTGGAGGGGTATAACATAGCAGGAGAGCACCGGCGACGAAAATGCTACGATATTAATGTCATACGAAGAAGAGGGCGATCATGCGCGGCATGACCAGTCGGAACGAAAGAAAAAAAAGCGACAGGAACAGAGCAGAGTGGAACAAAAAGGGACTCAAGTCCTGACGACTCGTCCACCTTGGACCCACGCTATCGCTCTCCCAACTTCATTAACCCCTTCATCGCGTTCGCGACAGCGAAGCTTGATTTGGCCATGATCTGCCTCGACTCCTTCGTCACTTCCGGCAGGGCTTGGACGTCTTGAAGTTTCTTGGCGTGTTCTGACAGTTGCTCTAGGATCTCGGCACCTTGTTGTGCGGACACGGGTGGTAAATTGCCACTGCAGACGGCGACGATGCTAGTCACGATCGTGATGATCTGCGTCAGGTTCTCGTTCAGAGTCGGTGCTGGTATTGGCGTGCGCACGCCAGACAGCACGCTCTGGATAGCATACACGATCGATTCTGTCTGCGCCTCCAGATACGGCTATTTCACGAGTAGACCGGGCGAGAAGTCAACAATAACAATGACTCGAAACTGTACGAACGCACCTTGAGCTCAGACCATGCATCTTCGGGTGGTGCAGAGTCGTCACTGATGAGCTCGTTGCCTGGAATAGGTGACTTGTCAAATATGGGAGGGGGCGAATTCGTGCTGGAACTCGATGGCTCGGAAGACGATGCGCCTCGCCTGTCAGCAAATCGGGCGACGGATGACTCCCCTTCTCCGCGTCTCGAGCCCGTAGCGGACGACTTGCGTTCGTGTCCAGACCGCAGCTCTTCGATGGAACGAAGGGATGGCTGGGATCGCAAAGCTAGCGGAGGAGCCGAGAATTCTTCCTGTTCGGCTCGCGTGGCTTTGCGGATGCAAACGAGCCTTGAGATCTCCGTGATGGTCGCAGACACGTGACTTGCGGCAGCGTCAAGAAGACTGACGGGTGACATGCCGGAACTCATGGCGTGCGTTTTGGTCGCGACCACGAGGTTCGAAAGGGTTGCTTCGAGACGTTCGCGAAGAGTGCGGAGATGATCAATGTCGATGTTGACACGTGTGGGTCGTGACTCGTATGCTCGCACATCTTCGATGACCGCAGTGGTAGAGTTTACAACAGCTTTCATGGGCATGAGGACGCGCGTCGGGGCGTTTGACCGTCCTGCTGCCAGAAGGGTGTCGATTCCTGATACAAAGGCAGTGACGTGTATGTCTACAAGCCCACCGTCCGAGGCCATAGGCATCTGATCGTCCATCTTAGGGGCTTGCGTATACAGCTGAGAAGTGGCTATGAGGTAAAGAAAGGGTCGGTTCTCGTCGTTAGATGCAGAAAGAGGGCTTACCCTTGACACTTCTGAGTTCGGTCTTTGCCAGCTCGTACTTGCGTTTGTATTCTTTTAGCTGATTATCTAGATCGCGAATGACCACGAGGTCCGCATCTTTCGCAGTCATCAACTCGTCGTTCCGACGACCAAGATCGGCTAACTCAGTCACTAAACCCTCCATATCCAAGCGAAGCTGTTCGATCATTTCGCTATCGCCCTGCTCAAAGGATCAGATATAGGGGAGACGGTGCCGATCTGAAAGGACAGACTCGTGTCAAGTCACCTTCGCGCTCATCCTCGAGGCGCTCAATGCGGTCTCGGAGTATTTGGAGCTCTTCGTCGTCGTCTTGGGCCCTCTTCATTTCCCTTTCCTTCTCTCTTCCCCGAAGATCACGAACTTCGTCGAGTTCTTTCTGCAGTGCCCTCATTGTAGACCCATGCTCTTCGGCACGCTTTAGATAGTTAGCATACCATGAGGTCCGGCCTGATTATCAACTAACCTTGCGGAAACCATCGATTTCTTCTTCCAATAATTTGATCCGCTGGTGGCTTTCATGTAATTCCTTCTCCCTTTGTTCTGCGTTTGCGAGGTCTCGCTCCAGGGTCACAATCCTGCCCTGCATCGTCGCGACCTTGTATTCGTACTCCCGTCTCAATCGCTCGTGGTCCTCTCCCGCCACGCTGGTTCGGCCACCTATGTTCCTCCCGGCACCAGCCGATCGATCGGATGTTACGGACGCCCGTCCAAGTGAGAACTTGTCATAGTAGTCGTCGCCACTTCTTGCCCCGCCTCCTTCCTCGTCATCCAAGGGATCTCCCGATACTTGACTTCTTAGTCGGGTGCCTAGGGCGCTCAAGCCGCCCACGGAGGGACCCTCGTGTTCATCGTCCACCCCAACGTAGGTATCCCCATCGCCGTCTCTATTGCGATCACCTATGGTGACAGAACTGTCGGGCGCTTCTTCTCGCCCATACGGTACTTCAATGTCCTCCTCCGCAATTGTGCTTTTGTTTGGGATGACCATACCACTCGTCGCGGTCGCACTCTGGGCGTTTGTCGTTCCTGTAGAGTCGCTATGGATAGTTGATGCGCTTGGTCGACGATCAAAGTCCGGCATTGGACTACGTGCAATATCTTGGGAAGGTTTCTTTCGAGAGTTGACGCCATAAGGGCTAGTGTCTGATCCGTAGGCATCGTCGCTACGTCTAGGTGGTAGCTCGTCGTCGCTCGGTCTGTGTCTTCCATATCCGTCTTCTGAGGGACGCCGACCCACGGGTTGGGATCCATATCCGTTATCTATACCTCTCTCTTCAGAGACACGTGCTATTCGAGACGCTGCAGGAAGGATAGCAACATCCGAGCGAGGCGATGCGTGAAATTCTGGTGAAGGCATATCATCATAAGCCGACCCCGGAGAACCAACGGGAGCTGTCCCAGATTCGTTCTATAACATGAAGATGTTGCGATCAGAAATGCGACGTAACATGCAACCAACTGACCTCCTCCTTGAATTCAGGGTAACGTCTCGATAGCTCGAAATAGACATCAGATGACAGATCTTCGAATCGGGCGGCCGGAAGCGTAGCAAGTTTTTGCCGGGCCTGGTTCCGCTTTGGATGGAACTCGTCGCGCGCGGGCAGACAGGGTACTGGGTTCGGGGATGGATGGGCTCTGTCAGCTTATAGTATCCATCAATTACACGCACTTTCGTTCTCTGGTGCAGTCGTCTTCCGACGGATGAGTTCATCATACACATCCGTAGACAGTTCTTGGAACTGCTGCTTCGTGAGTCGAGTGAGTTTTTGACGTGCGGTCGAACGAGAATTTGGTGGTGCTGGAGAATCGATGTAAGCTTCCGAGATGGACGTACGTCAGTGACTCGTACAAACATTTGGCGAGATATGCTACTAAATATTGTTGTAGCTCGTTGTAATGCGTTCTTGCAATCACCTTGGAATCGAACGAGGGCATTGCTGGGACGGATCCTTGATCCTTCAAGGGGCGGTAAGATTCGGTGCGGTAGTTGGAGATTCCAGAAAAGGTGGTCGGTGTCGGCGACGATGCCCTTGACGACTGGTTGCGCTTCATGGTTGGAGGTCGTCGAGGACGTTTGTGAACTTGCCAGTGTCCAGTGCGTGGCGTGTCTGGATGTCGGACGGCACGAGGCTACCACGCGAGCCGAGACGCCTCACGTGACGATCCCAACTAGTCTTTCAATGCAACACTCTTTCAACTTGACAAGGTTACTATCAGGCTTGGCAGCCCCAAGGAAAGTTGCAAAGTTCTTCTCTTTGTTTCCCTCCACTCCCTGGTGCGGGTCTTGAGCACCGTTCTTCGCCCTTTTGGCATCGTGTCGTCTCTTGCTTATAGTAAGTCCTGGCTTCTCGATCTTTGGGTTGTATCTTTAGTTTTTAATCCCTTGGCACTCCACGATCATAGTCGATTCGGCTTCCCATTTATGTCCTGTTCTGGCAGCTCGAGTACCGAATTTTTAGATCACACTTTTACATATCTGCAATGCTCCATCATGGTTGCATTCATTCCCCGACAAAATGCGCCGAATCCCGATTGGAGTGTTCCATCAGGTAAGTAGGACGCAAGGCACAGCCCGCACCTAGCAGTTAGAACCACGACGTAGCGAAAGTAGTTTGCCTCGATAAGCTTTTCATTGGTACCCCGTACGTCTCAGCCTCGTTGTGATGTTAGATCCGGCCATTCGTCTGATGACTGGCTTTTCAGCACTGAGGCTGAGGACATGCCGCATTGTCAACGCTTCTCCCGATGCTTTGCGTAAGTGCCTGAGTAGGTACTTATATTGAGGTCTAGAAATCCCACCTCCCCCGCTTGACAGCTCTCACCAATCCAAGCCATGGTTGAGATCAACAAAGCCGAACCTGTTCGTCAACAGAGCGTAGGCATCATAGGCGCTGGGGCGGCTGGATTGATCACCGGTTACACCCTCTTACACGATGGGTTCCAGAACGTGCAGCTTCTAACACGCGACAAATCCGCTGGGGGCGTGTGGGCCAGGGAACGGCTTTATCCCGGTGTCTCCATCAACAAGTGAGTCCCAACCTGCGGCCTTTCTCCGTGGTGTCCTATGCACCTTCTATTTCTAGTGTGCATGGGGAGTTCAGATTCTCCCCGCTACCAATGCCACCTCCTGCTCTCCAGGCGAAGACAGGGAATCGTCTCTGTGGTGAGGACATGTGCGCCTACATGGAAAAATTTGCCGACACATTTCTCGTGGGAAAAATCTGCTTCGAGACGGAGGTTCTGGACATTCGGCGCAGAAATGATGGGCTTGGTTGGGAGGTTGAAGTCCTCGATCTCAAGGCAGGGAACAAGGAGGTACTGAACTATGCCCGCATCGTCTTGTGTACTGGGGTCTGTGCTTTCCGACCATTCCTTTTCCGTTCTTTTGCCAATTTCCCATTGTAACGATAGGGATGCAGCCAGCCCTTTATTCCCGAAACCCTGTCGGCAAAGTCCGCAGAAGAAGCTGGTTTCCGCGGGCTTGTCGCGCACTCATCCGAGTTCTCATTACACGACAATCAGATCCTGAGTGACGCTCAGGCAAATCCAGAATACTCGGTTGTCGTGGTCGGGGGAGGGAAATCTGCACAAGAGTGAGTGGATTTGCCAGTCTCGTGTTGCTACGAATCCGACGGGGAGCACCCCAGCATTTCCTCTCATCTGGCTCGTCACGGTATCAGGGTAACGATCGTTTTTGAAAAGGCAGATGCCATATTGGCGAGCCCTACCCAGCTCCCCGATTGGATCCGGAAGAGCAGGTAGGTTCACGGTGTCCTTCCATCCTAGTGCATTTTACTCACGACATGACTGTAAGGTTTCTCGCACTCTTCTCACCTCACATCGAGCTACGAACGACTTTGGAGTAAGTTCTGTTACGATGCGGTGAATGTCGATCCTGACTGACCAATATCAGACGTTTCTTGCACACCACAACCATCGGTAGCGTCATTACACACAGTTTGTGGAACCATTTAACTCTGAGTTCTGTGCGTAGCTCGCCGGTACATTTCGTTGGAGCGATAATAACGCTATGCAGCTTGACGTCCTCAAAGTTCCAAAGGATTCACCTTTGAGGAATGCATACTCGCTGTTCTGGGGCATTCGTACAAGCGACGAGGGAACTGGGAGGAAAGATGGTTTTCATGCACTCGTGAACGAGGGAAAGATTAGGCTTGTTGCTCCTGACAGGGCCGAAGGTTACACTGCAGACGGAAAGTCCATCGTGCTGCAGAATGGAGAGACCCTCCGGGCAGACACCGTGGTCCTCGCTACCGGGTTTTCTTCATCCTGGACGGGCATCTTCACTGGTGAGCGATCGATACGTCTATGCTGGCGATGCTTATGATTGCCTCAGATAAAACAATCGAAGAGATTGGAATGGGAAGGCACCCTCCCGCAAAAAAGGATGTTGACGAATGGAGCCACTACAAGACGCTTGCCTCGCCACCATTGGCCCATCCACAGGGCGACCAATGGGCGCCCTCGATCCACCGTGGCATTGTCCCGGCGAAAAACATCACAAAACGTGACTTTGCTATTAACGGTGCCGTGGTAAGCAGGATCGTCACTGACGAATATCTCTTAATTCACGTCGCTAATGTCCTATTTCACATCTCGCGATGAAATAGTTCACAGCGAACAATGGGTATGGGTTCGAGGTGATGGCACACTGGATATCGTCGTACTTCCTTGGGGATAAGATGCGCTTGCCTTCCACAGTCGAACAAGCGCTGGCAGAGGCGGAGCGGAATGCCGCCTGGATGAGGAAGCGATTCCCGGACATGCTGCTGTGGGCAAACGAGAGCTACAGCAGCGGGCTCGCATTCTGGTCGTACGTATCGGCTGTTTCTCGCTTTCCTTTCTATGTTCCGACTGAATGGGTGCGTCAAGGTGGCCACAGGAGGTTGATGGGTTGTTGGATGATATGGGAGTTCCGAGCATGCGGTGTGGGGGGAACTGGTTGACCTGGCCATTCAAGGTCATGACAGTGGATGAAATTGTCATGCTGGGCGAAGAACGACGGGTGAGGCGAGGAGCGGACAGGACATAGGCACATGACCGCTTATGTTTACTGCCTTCAACTAAAATAACACAGTAACCTTGAGCCTGAAACTATGCTTCTTGTACCCTGAATCTTTTGATTTGCTCGATTGTACACATGCTTAATTACTGTTTCTGGATTCCAATAATTGTACTGGGGATGCAATAATGAGCTATTTGAGCACATTCTAATTTCATGTTAATGCTTCCTTGTAGTACAATTAGTATGTATAGAGTCCCTTGCTTTCATTACTATTGATGTCAATGATTCCTGGCATATTTATACTGTATGTCACTTATCTGTAGTTTTTGCTTTATTCAATTTAAATATGAAATAAAAGCATCATGCTAATCCTCTAATCCCCAACACATCCATTAGAAATAAAAAGTGAGTAACATATCCTATTCCATTGTTCCTTTCTAGTTTACTTAATAATAATGCACACCAGAGGTAACAACACCAATACACAGATGTAGGGCTGGTCAATCATTATATGCTGGTAAGTAAACATACATTTCACACCACTATACCAAGCATAATGCCTGAATACTTATCATATTTTTGGGGGCAATCAAACAATCACTTGTATTCAAATCCAATGTGATCATAGAGATGAACTAAGCTTAAAGGAAGAACATTTCTCCAGTTTTCTCCAAACACTGATAACCACTACTATCTAATGTTTCAATGCTTCCTCAGAAATGACACCTGCTAAGATCAGGTTGTTGTAGGAGAAATATATTACTTTACTACTTACTCAAAGAAGGATGTAAAATTACATCCATTACAATGTTTATCCTTTCCTCCATGGTGTTGGCAGCAGAATAGTTGCCAAAAACCTGGTCTAGTATGTTGGATATATGTACAGATGCATTGAAGGCTTGAAGGTCTTGTATGGCCATTAAGAATGGATCTTCATGTTTCTTTTGGACCAAAGTAAAGGAATATTGAAGAAGCAGTAAAAGCTCTATTCAAAATACATAAAACATGAACATGCCAAAACATGTCAATTGATTGACTAACCAATGCCATTTTGAAGGATTTCTTTTACTGTGTTGGCTGACTTTGCAATCTGGCATTAATAACAAATTAGTATGACAATTACATTTTTGAACATGTGTTTACTATGGACAATGCTTCCATTCCTTGAAGAGAAACCTGGGAAGTACAAAATCATTACATAAATATCTAATGCAATGAGATGATGAAATGCTATTACATGGCCAGAGCCTGACTTGACAAGAATCTGGATAACATTAGATTCAGCATATGTGCATTAAAGATAGAAACTAACTGTCTGTTCACTTGTAAATGATGGAATTAAGGAACATGGCATATATATCTTACCTGCTGTATTTCAGAAAAATACAAATATAAATAAAGGAAAAACAATTAATCAAAGGACAGACTTACATCCTGTTGGTATGTCAACAATTCCTCCTCATTATTATTGAAATACTGTAACAAAATACTACTCACCAACTATACATAATATAATGCAGAAAATGCAAGATTATATCAGATCTCACAATGAAATGCATGTAATTATTGAAAAAGATGAGAGTATGATTATATATCAGCTCACTTACACTCTGTTTTGCAAGCAGAAGAAAAAGGCAAGAGAAAGATGTATATTAGTTATGTGAATTCTCAATAGAAATATAATTACCCTCTAGTAATTGAAAGTTTATGTCAATTATAAATCATATCACTGCTACCAAGTTTCATTAAATAACTTACTTCCTATCAATAAAAAAGTGATAAGCAAAGCATGTATGAATCAATAATAAAAATGGAAGTGCTTACAAACTATTAGAGATTAATAATATATAAAAGACATCATTAGTATTAATTTTATTTCAAAGTCATGCTACTCCACTTACTTCCTGTTATCATGGATAGAGATGACATGTGAATTAGTGATACTCATATTTTGAATTGACATCAACCACTCACAATCTATTAATAAAATGCCAGGAAAGACATATGCATCAATTAGTAGAATATTATTTCAAGTTTTATCAAATTACTTGCCCGCTATTAATAGAAAATTTTGATATATATTAACTACAAGCATTCATTTCCAATATATATTAATAACTCACTCGCTGCAAGGAAGAAAATAGGAAATAGAAGATAAATTTGATCAGTAGTATTCTTATTCTAACTCCAATTTATTTTCTTACTCGCTAATTAAGAAAATGGCCATTGCATTTGATATATAAGCATTTCTCAGATTTATATCAAATCACTTACAACCTATGAATAAAGAACCAGAAGAATTGGTTGCTAAGTTATCAAGTCTTGGATCAATTTGAAATTCAATTGCTTACAGCCTGTAAAACATATAAAATAGCTATTGATTCATTGTTATACAAGATCACTTACTTGCTATTAATAATTAAAAATAGATGTTTGATCAGTAATTCAAGTTTATATTTGATTGCTTACAAGCTATCAATAACAAACAGATATAGGCAGATTAGCCATATTCTTATTTTTAGTATACATTAAAGTATACATACAAACTAACAAAAGAAACAAGAAACAATCAAATCACACCAGTCATTAGTCACTTTCATTTTACACCTATATTATTTACTTACCAGCTACAAAGTAGGAGACAAAAGATTACATGTTAATTGATTGTGTTATTATTTTAATTTCACATCAAACCACTCACTCTCTATAAATTAAAAAATAATGTCATGTTGATTGGCAGAAGTTTCATTTAAATTATGTATGAAATCATTGCACTCACTTTCTATATTAATAAAAAGATAAATAATATTTCCATTTAAAATTTATCTCAGCCACTTACTTCCTATTTATAAAAGACAGCATGCTAATTAGGAACATTTTCATTTTAGATACAGCAGTTTGCTTACTTGCTGTGAATGGGTAGAAAGCAAAATCAGAATTAAATGTATTTAATTCAAGTCAAATCACTTACAACCTATTGTTGAAAGAAAAAAAGTAAATGAATAATCCTTTAATTTTTAACACCTTTGATGCAACATACTCTCTATCAAAGAAAAGAAAAGAAACTTGTAAAAAATATCTTCATCTCAGATTCATATTGAATCACTTACTTCCTATCAATAGGACAGCAATGTATAGTAAGCAATATTGTTTTCATACATGTTGCATCACTTACAAGCTGCAATAAAATAATTTCTCAGAAAAATCCTTGTTTTTAACATGTATCCAAGTACTCACAATCTATTTGTTACAGAAAAGAATACATGCTAGTGAGTGTATTCTTATTCAAAACAGATGGGCCATTTACATCCTATGCATCAAACATATATTGTAAACCATGTTAAAATTTCACATTAAATCACACACCTGCTATAAGTGAAAGAGCAAATTAGTAATGAGTCCATTCTAAATCACAAAGGACTGCTTACCTCCTATTTCAAAGAGTAGAAATGATGTTCAGTATCTTGCATTATGCCTTTATTAGTTTACTTACTTTCTATTACAAATTTCAGATGCATTTTCATTCAGTGACATTTTGCTATCTTTATATCACCATACTTACTTGCTGTCAAAGATGGTGAACTTGTCAAGTGGTTTTAATGTCAAATTCTATTAGATTACCCACAGACTACCACAAAAGCTAATCAGAGATACTTTGACTCAAATGTGCATGAAGGTACTTACTTGCTATATATATATATATATATATAATGGAAAAAATGTGTTGATCAGCAATATTTTTATCCTGAATTAACACTGAGCTGCTTACACCCTATTGATAAAAGAAAAGGGACTTGTTTGTACTGTGATATCCTTATACTAAATCTGAACATACTCTCTATCAATAAAAGAACCAAAAATGTAAGTAAATCATTTGTATTTCTCTTCCTAATTTATGCAAGATCACTTACATCCTGTTAATAGTAAAGAACATGTCATTTTGATTAACATTTTGAATTTCACTTCAAATCACTTACAATCTATTAGTGAAAGAGTAATCAAAGAAAGCTTTGTAAATTTTATGCATGGTTTGCTTTATGACAAATAAAAGACTCACCATCTAGGAATCAAAAAGAGGAAAAAAGGATGGTAGGACTACAATCAAAATCTAGTCATAAAACATGCAGCTGACCTCTTACCAATTGTTGCTACAGCACCAATAGTAAAAATCAATCCAAATATATCAAATGTATTTACAGCATTGTACTCACTTCCTTCACATTGGATAAGAGTTGTGACAATAGACATGAAATCTTAGAATTCATTGTCTTTTCAATGTATGATACTGCTTACCTCCTAACAAAGTATATAACACAGATTTGGTGGATTACTTTCCCTCTTTTAGTACACATATTTCAAACCACTTACTGCCTAATGGTGTAAATATGACAATGGTAGCAAACAAACCCATTTGTAGGATATCAGCTTGACTTACATTCTATGAAAGCAATGGTCAGTATAAACACCTCAATGTTGTCAGAGTTCCTTTAAATTGCTTACTTTCTATTCAAACAAAAATGGAAGAATTAATTCAAATGGCTGTATTTTTGGAAATCACCCACATGCTATAAATAAATAAGCATCATACACAAGTTACTTGACTATTACCACAATGAATAGTATATTACATACTTTCTTCAAGATAAAAGTCACTCATTTAGCCTTTTCTTTTATAAATGGAATGATATTTACCTGATCATGTGTTAGCTTTTCACTTTTAAAATAACTCACACTCTTACCTGTATGTGTGGAAACCAGCTTGCTAGTGCCTCAGCCAAATTGAGATCTCTTCCCTCAGCAATACTGAGTTGGGTATAAGGTACCAAGACACTTTATTCCATCAATATCTACTTATTTCATATTCAAAGTTCTGACTTACTATTTGACTGAATATTCAACACATAAAAGGATATTCTTTTCTTGTGCTGTAATCAAAAGCTTCTGCAATGATTCATTGTTCAATGCAGCTGCAGTTTGTTCCAACAAAATTTTACACCCTCTATCAGATGTATTCATGTCTGTAATATAATCAATGATATAAAGAATCAAGAATAAGGATATATAATACAAACCTTCTAGCTTCACAACTGCCTTTGGTGGATATTTCATCTTGTCCAGTTTTGCTTGTATATTTTTGCTATCAAGAATCTCTGCTGCACGCTTCTTTTGCAGTAAAAGTTGATCCTCTTGAGTTAGCTGTAGATCTTCAGGAAGAAATGCCTGTGCCACAAGAGCATCACATTTAGTTAGTAATAATACAACTGGCACTGCCATTCAAATTAGTTTTGAAATCATCATCAAGAGAAAGTTATCACCACTCTTGGTGTCACATTCATCAAAAAACCTTTCTTCAGAAACACTGAAAACACGATGGATTTGATCCATCGAAATGCAATACCTGTTCATATTAGAGTGTTAGTTAAAATCCAACATAATATGTTCACTTACCATATAGCATGAATCTGCTTCTTGAGGAAAGTTGTCTCTGCACATCCCATGATAAAGTCTTTCATCTTTTTAAACTCATCCTCACGACCAGCCTCAAAACCAGGGGAGTCATGGAAAATAAACCTCTTGTTGCTTCTGAAAACCATCTCATGATTGATGTCATGCAACCCTCGCTACAAAAGGAAAGACAACTTGCAGGCAGATTTTCAAGAAATATCAAAGATGCGACTCACCTCCCTGGATTCCTCAAGGAAAAATCCAACCCGCTTACATATCAACAATATCAGCACCTTGCAAATCCCATGTCAGTTAGCCATACCTTTTCACCCTGATCATCATAAATCTCTGGATTTTCAGTCGAGTCACAGATTTTCTTGAGAATGGTTGTCTTGCCAGCATTTGCCCTTCCAATAGTGAGGATCCTGAATCGTCTGAATTTTTCCATAATGTCTGGGTCAACATCTTGCATGAATTGGGAAACTGAAAGTTCAGTGGGCATATTGGCAGTGCCTGAATTGTCAGGGCAAGGCTCCAAAGGGATCGCGACCCATTCCTTGTGTGCATCCAAACCCGCAGGAGTGAGAGCATCAACACCATCAGGCCGAGTCAGAGGAATGTTTATGCCACCAGCTATTTAGCCAAATTGAATGCCATATACGTCAAAAGGCTGGAAAGGTACCATACACGAGCCGGGCAACCTATGTCCATCGGGCACCAGAGACGAGTCTCCACCGGCGATACGGAGTCGGATGCGTTCGATCCGCTTCTTGATTGCAGCCTTCATTTCTGAATTGATCGAGGGTGTTGATGGATGAGTGTAGGCACGACCGATGCGGTCGAGGACGGTCGATGTGAGCGACTGCGACGAAGTTGTGGTTGATGGGAAAATGATACTGGTTCGAACCAGGGTCATACATTACCTAATCCACTTTGAGTCACGGCCCCTTCAACCTCTTGAAGAGATTCGGACCTGAGGTCATATCGGTGTCATGCCCTTCTTGTGGAAGCAGTTGACCACTTCTTCCTTTTCTGTTCTCTCCGTGCAGCGAGGCAGAGCTGGCAATCTCAGGGTCACAATACAAGGATTTGTTGCATTTCTGTCACGTGATGGTCCCAGCTGTAGTCGCAGGTGACTCACCGCTCTCATTCAACTTTAATTGGCAAAATGTTAGTCGTGTCTTGCCTCTCTCAATGTTTGATTGACACATCCCCATCAGTAAACCACATAATCTTTCCAAAATCACCAGAGCTCAACCGCTTCATGACCCTCTCGACCATGCTCAGTGATAGGAGTCCGGGACGCATATGTTGTGGTTGGATCGCTCACCCAAATCCATCAAATTCGCGTTACGTACTACACAACGAGTCATGTATTATCCTGAGGCCATTCCATGCCTACTTTGATATTCGAGCCCGCAGAGAATTCCAAGGGGGAGGGGTAATCTGATTTGAATCCTCTGGTATAATTTTTATGCAGTTCTCGTTCCAACTATTCTTTAGTAGCATCAGGAAAAATCCAAATTGGAAATTGTACACATTTATTGAGAATTGCGACAGAATGCACACAATTCCATGCATTTGACTTGAATGATTTTAGTCCGTCACACCCAGTAGATCTATATGCGATTGTAGACAAGTGTATGCAATTCATTCACAACAATACATAACACTCAGATTGGTTAAACCTATGGCTCTAGCGCACCAGCAGCATCGGACTCGCCCTCGCCCTCACCTCCACGCTCGTCATTGCTGTCTGCCCCCGGGTTGTGGTAGTGACGGTCGCGGTTGCATCGCCCCTGCGCTCATCGTTGTCATGGCGTGATGGGTGCGTGCTCACGTCGTCGTTGTGGTGGTGTGGTAGTGGGGGCGGTGGAAGTCGCATCACCCCGCCCTCTCGTCATTGTGGTCGAGGTGGTGAGTGCGTCACGTCGCCCTCACTCTCATTGTAGTGGTTGTGGGTGCGCGGTCGCGTCACCCCTGCCCTCGTCATTGTGGTGGTGGCGAGTGCGTCGCATTGCACTCACCCTCATTGTGGTGGTGGTGGGTGCGTGGTCACATCGCCCCCGTCTTCATCCTCGTCATGCCCATGGCGGTGGGTGCATCGTATCGCCCTCACCTTCATTGTGGTGGTGGTGCGTGCGCGGTCGCGTCGCCCCTGCCCTCTTTGTCCTCGTCGTCATGGTGGGTGCGGATCGCGACGCCCCCGCCCTCGTCGTCGTCGTTGTGGTAGTGGGTGGGTGATTGTGCTGCCCCTGCCCTTGTCGTCATCATAATGGTGGTGGGTGCGCGGTCGCGACACCCTCGCCCTCCTCCTCGTCATGGTAGTGGTGGGTGCGTGGTCGTGATA
>JBBPJV010000753.1:0-15525 GCA_038088915.1 Sutorius aff. eximius
AACAAATCGTAACACTCACCAAAAAGGACACCCGGTGGGAATAGACTGATCTATGCCAACAAACGTTCCTGCAACTAAAGAAGGAATTCCAATCTGAACCAGTCCTTGTTCTTCTGGACACCTCCCATCCCTTCACCATCACCTCCGATGCCTTGGCATTCGCCTTGAGAGCAATTCTCCTTCAAACCAACGCCAACGGAGATTGGCACCCTATCTCTTACTATGCAAAATCGTTCTCTGACACAGAACAAAACTATGACATATATGACCAAGAACTCCTCAGTATCATCCGTGCCTTGAAGGAATGGTGCCATTATCTTCATGGAGGCCCTTTCCCTGTCCAGGTCTTTACTGACCACAAAAACCTGCTGTACTTTAAACAGCCCCAACACTTGAACTGCCGACAAGCACATTGGCTGCTGGACCTTGCAGACTTTGACCTGAAACTCATCCACGTCAAAGGAAAACTCTTAGTCGGACCCAATGCCTTATCACGCCACCCTGACCTTTTCCCTACTGGAGTTGACAATGACAGGGTGGCCTTATTGCCACCATCCCTCTTCATCAATCTTATTGACACTGCCCTTGTCGACAAGATTCGTCACTCCTCGCTCACTGATTTCATCATCCTCCAACACCTTCAGTGCATTGAGGACCTTCCTACGCCCCTTCATGGCAGACTGGCCAACTTCCAGATGTTGAACGGCATACTTACCTACCAAGGCTGAGTCTATGTCCCTCCTGAACATTGCCACATGATCCTCACCAGATGCCATGACCATCCCTCTGCAGGTCACCCCAGTTTTCTAAAAACCTGCCAATTGGTGGCATCTGAATGCTGGTGGCCTGGCCTCACTTCATACATCTGCAACTTCGTCTCTGGATGTTCTGACTGCCAGGCCGCTGTAGGGAACTAATGTTCCCTGCATGTGTATCCTGCATTTACAGCATTTCCGATGGACCCACACTTACCCCAAGGCTTCCAGATCTTCCCGGCTTCATTTCCGGCTACTTTCCGGCCGAAAATGATACCGCGCAAGCCCAGGTTGTCTGGTTTTTCGGCCGGAACCACTTTCTGGTGGTTTCCCGGTGTGTTTCCAGTCTGGAACGACCTCTTTTGAGTCCGGGTTCATGCAATTTCATTGTTTTATGTTCGGCTAGTGCCTAGATGTCATTTCACTATATAGGCATGTAGTTAGCACAGCAATTTAGTTTTCCACTTTCCTGCACTCTTTTGTACATCTGGCCGAAGTCAATCCACCCAATCTGATACTTGTCTTGCTCCCTGGAAGCCTGGAAGCTCATCCTGAGTCTGGGTCTGTGTTTCCTAGCTCAGAGAAGGCATTTGGAGTTAGCCACACTGGTGGTACACTCCCAGTCACTCATTTCCCTATTTCTGGCCATTCTTTTGTGTTAGAGATTCTCTGGGATGAACATATCACCCCCATTTCTTTCTTTAGCTTCACTCCAAAGCTACTTTTACTGTTTTACAACAGTATTTGTTTCTACAGGTAAAAGGGGAAATGAAAGAAGATGATCATGTTGGAAATGACTTCGGGTGACAGGTTTTATAGTCTGTAAGGAGTTTGACCACATGGGCAAGATCTGCTTCATCAACCCACGAGTGTTCTTCAGGGGTATAGCCTTTCCACCTAATCAGGAATCTGCAGGATGATGGGGTTCCACTATGCCTGATTATCTTTTCAATCTCATACACTTCCTCACCCTCTATTAGTTCTGCCAGCAGTCTGGGAAAGTTTGGTCCATGGACTTCTGTTTCAGAATAAGGGGTTAGGAGGGATGTGTGAAACACTGGGTGAATCTTCCATGACTTGGGAAGGGTAAGATGGAATGAGATGGGGGAAATTTCTTTAGAGATAATGAAAGGTCCTTTGCATTTGGCCACAAATTTGGGGTCAGAGAGGGTGCAGTGGAGGTTTCATGCTTCAAGCCAGACCTTGTCTCCAGCTTTGAATGGGGTGTACTGGTGTTTATTTTTCTGAGTCATGGCTTTTTGGGCCAAGTTATGTGTGGCACATGTGCCTCTTCTCACACAGAGATCAGCATGGAGATTCTATCATTGACAGCAGGTAGATCTGATCTAGGAATTAGTTCCAGGAAGGTTAGTGGGTGGTAGTCCATCATTAGGTAAAATAGAGCTTCCTCCATTATGGAATGGGGTCTATTATTATGGATGAATTCTGTGAATGGAATCAGTTTGGATCACATGGTGGGGTTGCTACCACAGTAAATTCAGAGGTAGGTCTTGATTTCTTGGTTAACTCACTCAGTTTCCCCATCAGTCTGGGGATGGTAAGTGGTGGAGAGCACAAGGTTGTAGTTCAGGAGTTTGCCTAGTTCTTTGGTGAAGTTAGTGGTGAATTGAGGGCCATGATCTGAAATGATTCAGTTGTATAGTCTGAATCTGGAAAATACTTTGTAGAAGAACAGGCATGCAATGCCTTCAGCCATGATGGTTTTCTTTGTGGGGCATAAAATTACCCCCTTAGTAAGTCCATGGTCGACCATGACCAGGAGAGAATTGAAATCACCTGAAAGGGGTAGGTTGGTGATCAGGTCACACAAGATTTGTTGGAAAAGCTGAGTGGCTGTTGATGGGATTGGTGTGAGGGGAGGAGTGGTGGGATGGATGTTGGCCTTGTTTTGTTGGCAAACTGCACAACCTTTGATGTATTGATGGATGAAGGAGGCTAGCCCAGGCCACCAATGTTCAAGGGAGACAAGGAGGCAGGTTTTTAGGATGCCAGGGTGATCAGCTGACTTGTGGTCATGACATGATTGGACTACTGTGCAGTGGAGGTCTGGAGAAACATAGGTGTGACCTTGATAGGTGAGAACACTGGCTTGGTATGAGAAGTCACTGGTGTGGATGTGCAGGAATTTAGGGGGGTTTGGGTCATTGAGGTATTTGAGGACAAAGGGTTTGTTGGTGGATGATTTCATGATAGCTTCAGTAGTGATGAAGTCTGCCAGAGCAACAAACAGGAATGGGGGTAGAAGTGTGATGTCCTGGTTATTGGATTCAGTTGGAAAGTGATCTGGGTAGTAGGAAAGGGAGTCAGGGGCTGTGAGGAGCAACCTGAGGATGTGGGTCATTTGAAGGTTGTAGTCAGAGAGGTTGAGTAGCCAATGGGCTTGGTGGTGGTTTAGCTGTTGGGATTGCTTGAAATATAGCAGGTTCTTGTGGTCAGTGAAAACTTGAATGGAGTGGATGGCTCTGCAGAGGTAGTGTTTCCAGGACTTAAGGGCTCATATGATGGCAAGGAGTTTCCAGTTGAATATATTGTAGTTTCGTTCTGCTGGGCTGAATGATTGGGACAGGTAGGAACAGGGGTGTCAGTCTCCATTCTCATCTGTCTGGAGAAGGATGCCTCCCAAGGCAGTGGCTGAGGTGTTGGTGGCAATGGTGTAAGGCTTGGTGGGGTCAGGTTGGCAGAGGATAGGTTTCTGTTGGAAGAGGTCCTTCAGGGACTGAAATGCCTTTTGACAGGAGAAGTCCCAGACTCATTGGGCAGTCTTCTTGGTGAGGTTGATTAGGGGTCAGATGATGGTGGAGTAGTTGGAAATGAACTTCCTGTAGAAGTTAGTGAATCTCAGGAACAAGTGGGTTTCTTAGATAGAAGTGGGGGCGGGCCAGTTATTAAAGCTCCATGCTTTCCAAGCTTGTTTCTGACTGATGTCTGGCAAGTCTGACCAGAGTTTTAGGAGGACATTAGTGCAGAACTTATGTGTTGTGCCCTTGTATAGGTCTGGGTCCTCAGATTTCATAGGAATAGAGGATAGGAGATGTAGGAGTGAATTGGATGCAAGAGGAGATTGGCTTGTTCGATATTTGTACTTGTCATATCCGTCATTCCACTCCTAATCATGCCTCCTCCACCCATCCTCTGACCTTCTCTGGTCATCTCTGGCCTTCCTCGCACATCCTCCGCCCATCATCATCATTCCTCCCTCAGAGTTACACCCCGGAGTTCGTACCTCCGCTCGGATTAACCTCAGTTTTACCTCAGCCATCGTCAGACCTACTATATATCATCCGTATTATTGTCTCTCTTACATGTTTCATCCATTACTTGACATTTGACATCTGTTATTCGTATCCCTAATACTCCTACATGTTTCAGTCACACTTGACATCTGTCCTCCTTATTCTGTACCTTACTCTGTCCGTACTTAAGGACTGTGTCTCCCATGTATATTCCTTAGTACGAATATCAAACAAGCCAATCTCCTCTCATGTCCGATTCCCTCCTATGTCTCCTACCCTCTATTCCTATGAAGTCTGAGGACCCAGACCTATACAAGGGCGCAACACATAAGTCCTGCGCTAACGTCCTCCTAAGTTCTCCTACTCCGTCTCCTCCGTTTTGGACCTCCAGTCCTCCCCCGCCACTTATCCCTTCATCCCTCTAGATCTCTGGTCGGACTTGCCGGACATCACTCGGAAACGAGCTTGGAGATTATGGAGTCTTAACAGTACTAAGGAATATACATGGGAGATACAGTTCTTAAGTACAGATGGAGTAAGGTACAGAATAAGGAGGACAGATGTCAAAGTATGACTGAAACATGTAGGAGTGTTAGGGATACAAATGACAGATGTCAAATGTCAAGTAATGGATGAAACATGTAAGAAAGACAATGATATGGATGATATATAGTAAGTCTGACAATGGCCAAGGTAAGACTGAGGTTAATCCAAGCAGAGGTATGAACTCCGGGGTGTAACTCTGAGGGATGAATGATGATGATGGGCAGAGGATATGTGAGGGAGGCTGGAGATGACCAGAGAAGGTCAGAGGATGGGTGGAGGAGGTACAATTAGGAGCAGAATGATGGATATGACACTAGTTGCTAATGTCATCCAGTTTGACCAGGTCCATGGTGACCTGACCAGGTTTGAGGACCACTCCAAGGTAGTTGATTTCTGAGGTGTCAAAGGTGCACTTTTCTGGTTTGAGCCAGAGATTGAGCTCTTTCATGTGTTGTAGCATGCAAGCAATGCATTCATCATGGACCTTCTGGTTGGGGGAGAAGATTAGTAGGTTGTCCATGTAAATGACCAGCCATCCTTCTGCAATCAAGTTGCTAAAGGAGTTATTCATGAATTTTTGGAAGGTGGCAGGTGAATTAGTTAGGTCAAAGAACATCACCATGGGCTTGAACAGACCATGGTGGGTGATGAAGGCAGCCTTTCACTTGTCCCCTTCCTTAATTCATATGTTATTATATCCCCACCAGACATCAAACTTGGTGAAGACCTGTGTGTCATGGGTCTTATTGATCAGGTTGGAGATGAGGGGGAGGGAATAGGCATCTCAGACTGTGTACTTGTTTAGGTGTTGGTAGTCTTGGCATGGGCATGTTATGACATGCATTTTAAAACCACTTTTAAATGCATTTATGAACATACATTTTACCAAATGTACTCACGACACAAGCTCACTCAAGTTCTCCATGTCATTCTGAACTCACCAATGAGCTATGACTAGCATGCAATACTTTGCACACCATGCCCATACCCGACGTAGTGCACATGACACCATTCACCCCGTCCCACTCCCCTCTTTCACCTCCCCTAGCCTAGAGTGAGCCTAGCAAGTCTATGCTCGCACTCAGCTCCCACTCAGTACTTGCCAGTACCCACCTGTACTAAACCAGCACTCCCCAGCTGATGCACTAGCTCTACAGACTAAGCCGCCCCCAACTAGCAATACTCCTATGCTCCCCTCTCACAATAAGAGCCACTCGCTAGCCTACCCAATTCACATTCTCAGCATCCCTATTATACGAACTCTCTCTTCCTAATTCATGACTGAACTCCCGAGTCGTACTCCCACATGCCCCTATACAATAATCCTCCCACTTACATAAGTACTAGGGCCTATGGTGCATTCCCATGCCATTGCACAGCCACACAGAGCTCCTGATCCTGCATCTTAGATTGCATCAGAGATCTCATCTCTGATTGGATATTTGATCATCCTGTGTTACTTCCTGTGCCATGCAAGTCATCCCTTTTGGATGGACAGGCATTCCTGCCATTATACCCACCTGTCTATATAAACCCTGGGTGTAGCAATGACTGGATCCCCAGTCTAGCTCACTTGGGCATATCTGGAGTTTACCTCTAGGCCATAACAAGTGTGACATCTAGTACTCACTCCTTTCCCTTGCCTGTGAACACATTGTTCACATGTATCCGTTCATTCAGTGCAGACCTGCTATCTGTGTATTTGTTTAAACATTGCCAGGTGTCAGAACTGGTTCTAGCCGTCTTTTGCATCATCCAGAAGGTTCCACCTCACCATGCTATGGCTTAGTTGTGGCTTCATTTCAGGGCAGAGCTTTCCATCCTTCTTTCCAACAAAGAAGAAGGAGAAGGCTTGTTTGGACTGGAAGGGGTGAATCTTCCTGGATGCTAGGTTTTCATCTAGGAATTTGTCAGTGGCCTCTTGTTCATGAGGGAAAAGGTGATTCTTTTACTCATGTGACTGCCTTCCTTCCATAGCCATTTCCATGCCACGAGTGCAGATCATGAACCACTATCTTTGATGACTCACCTTAAGGTTCATCATCTTAGATTGTCTTTCTCCTCATGTCCTACACAAGTCCCCTGTACAGAATCCCAGTGTTTCCTTTCCCTTTACCACCAGATATCCCAATATGTCCTATTTCCCTTTGATCTGTCTCTCAGACCCACAGCTCTCCATTGTATTCCTACTATAGATCTCCTGCCCTTGGACTGAAACAACCTCAAAGGCTTCATATGTACAATGCACCAGGTTGCCAACTTAATCAGGAGAGTGAGGGATATTTGTATTGCTCAGAGAAGAGGTCTGATGAGGGAAAACTCCAAGTGATCTAAACTGAGGATCACTGGCTGGGGAATTCGCCCTTATATACTACTACTGACTATTTGTACATGTGTACTGAGCATCTGGATCAGTAGATAAATATGGATAGAGGAGATATAGCCATCTAGGCTGTGAGACAGAGATGAATGTGCAGCACTGGGCTGTGCATCAAATGAAAAGGAAGCACATAGCCTTGAGGCTGTATGTGGTGATTAAATAGGTGAGGCAAAGCATAGTCATACACAGCATGGAAATTAAAAGAAGGCTGTGTTAGCATAGGGTCTGAGATCCTGGGCAGATCCTGGGATAAGCCAGAGATTGGATCTGGAGATTGAATATAACTGAAAAGAGACAAAAGGAAAATAAGAATAGAGAGCAAAAGATAAGATAAGATAATAGTGAGACTGGCTCATGACTAAGTCTGTTGGTTACCTGTAGTACAGGACTTTCATGGTGGCACTAGGCCAGTCTGTAGTGTTAGGCTAATTGCGAAAATTATAACCTGTTACACTATCCCCCCTCTAAGAGTCAAACTCCTGGGCAACTAGAGGTACAAGTTAAATAGGCCAGCATGCTGGCAGAAAGCGGCAATGAGATTGCACATGGCACAGGGTTTGAGCATGTGAAACTCATGAATCACATCCTTAGCATTGCTTAGGTTAGCCAATGGTTCCCATGTGTGGTCATCATCACCATAACCCTTCCAGTGAACCAAGTACTCCAACCAGCATCATCAAATTCTAGAATCAACAATAAAGTCCACCTCATAGACTTTGTTACAGTCTTCTGTAATGGACACAGGTCCAGGCTTAAATATGGGCTGACTCTTAAGGCATTCCTTGTAGGGCTTTACATGACCCATGTTCACCATGGAGTGAATTTTCAGATAGTGCAGGAGATGTAGTTTAATAGCATTGCAGCCAATGAGATCAAGGACAGGGAAGGGTCCAAGCCACTTCTCCATCAACTTTTTCAACTGACACATCAAGTGCAAATTGTCTGTGACAAGCCACACTAGGTTGTCAGGCCTGTAAGCCAGGGCTTTTGATTGATGCTTGTCTGCCTGAAACTTCATCTGGCTAGCAGTGGTAGCAAGATTTGTTGTTGTGTCTTGTAAGGTTCCTGCAACTTTGTCAATGAAGTTGCTAGCAGCAGGTGCCTTTAATAATGTGGGATGCATGCCAAATCTAGGCTCAAAGGTCTGGGAAACCTCAAAAGGGGTTTTCTTGATAGAACTTGAAACTTTCAAGTTATGAGAGAATTGTGCAATTGGGAGCCATGATGCCCAATCATCTTGGCATTCATGACAGTACATCCTGAGGTACTGTAATAAATCATGGTTCATCCACTCTGTCTGACCATCCATCTGGGGATGATGAGCAGTGGACAGCTGTTGAAATTATAGTGTTTTATTCATTTATTATCACTATAGTTATTTCTTTTATGATATAGTGATTATATTTTGCTTTATCATGTCTAGGCTCATCATATGACAGATCTGGTCCATTCTATGGCTAGAACAGTCTAGGACTGACATTGATCCATCCTGAGCTATTCATGACATCTTTCCCTTATCATTTCAATTGTTGTTTAGGGTATGATATCATTCACTGCTGGACCAATAGTGTTTCTACTTCATATCTTCAATGTTATCGACCAATTGCTATTCATTCTAACATAGAATCACCGCTTTACATCTCCATTCCAAAGTATCACAGAGATATATAAAGATTCAGGTCCTTATGACTCATTGATCTCTAAGCTTTTCTCCACATCTTTCAGAGTGAAGCTCCAAGTCTTTCTCCAGTACTTCGACTGTAACTGGTGAGTATCTCCTACCAGTAACTCATTCCCTATCGCTGTTGCCTGCGCATCCAAGCGAAACAGCTTTGTTTCATTAGGTTATGAGCCCTGCTCTAGCCATTTAAACACTCAGACTATCATGCCTCATGTTCCGCTAGTGCTGCAGTCGATTTACATCCTTTTGAGCCATTGGATCTTTGCCCTGTTCATTCTTTTACTTGGACTATTTGTCCAAGGACCACTGGTCATAATGACAGGAGCACTCTGGCTTGTAGCTGATTCCTGGATCTTATTGTGGCAATTATTGTCTGATACACACAGTGTTGCCTTTGTTTGGCAAACTGGTTTAGTGGACCAGGTTTTACTTCTTAATACCAATGTCTTTGTTTCAGACTTGAGACCTGAGGTTAGAACTTTCAGACATTGCTCACATCTTAGCCATCTGGATATTCCAAGAGCTCAACACCTATCCCAGGAAGATCCCCCTCCTTCCTATTGCTCCTCAAGTGTACCTCCTTACAGGTCCGCTTCTAGAAATCCCTCTGACTTTGTTTGCTTTGCAGATGATATTATCATTGACTCTACTCTCTTTCCAGGCCCCTATGGTCTGAGGCACTCCCCACATCTATCTTCTACTTCTCTCAACAGATCTCACTTGTGTTCTGCACCTTCCCATTGCTCCACTCCTAGTCCAACCCCTCATACTCACAATGGCCAGCCTCCACTCTGTAGAAATCAGAGAAGACAATGAATTCACTCTTCTGATAGTAGAGCAACTCCCAGTCGACCCTCAGCATCTCAGAATCTCCTTGGATGATGAGATCATTCCAGTTCTGGACACCCTCATACCAGAGTACTCAACAGAGGTGTTCCACTATCCGAATTGTCAAATCCTGACCAATCAGCGACAGGTGTTCGAAGAAATACCAGGATGGGTCAAAGAAGAGACAGAGAGGCAAGAATTCAAGGTCAGGAGATTTATTCTACTCCAGAAACTCCCATACCTTCAGGACTGTGATCAGCTGGGCTTCCCCAGCTCGAGTCAACCAGGATTCCTGGACACAGGTTGACTGGCCTTTCTCCAGGAGCTTCGTCTTCTGGACCTGGGCATTCAAATGCCCCAGAACAACCTGAGGGAACCAGCTCTCAATGATCTGCTCCTTATCTCCTCCTTTTATGACAAAGACCTTTGGATGGTTCTAGATGGTAATGGTCTTTCTCCCTTGCTCCAAACTTATCATGAGGCTCCCTACATCCCATGCCATTTCCATGGCTGGGAGATATTCAACACAAACTATATTCAGGAATAGATGCCCTCCCTTCAATTTTTCTTCTATCATTTCGCTTGCCAAAACATCCACCAGACTCCTGAGTTGTTATCCATTCAGCTCAACTTACCTGGCACAGTTCTGCCTGTCTTGGGCAAAGAAACCGACATCATTTGGGTTGCTAAGGATAGGATCTCCAATTCTGATGATGATACTCCACTTGAAACAACCCAAAGGATGCTATACGAGTGAGCACCTGGTTGCCTAGACACTAGTCTGGAGAGGGTAGAACTACTGAGTTCATTTAAAGGAGGTCCTGTGGGGGAATCTCCAAGAGAACTAGACTGAGGTTCTCTGGAGGGGGACTTCACCCTTATATACTACCAACTATGTTTGTACATGTATGGCTAGATCTAAGATATGAGTCCATCTATAGTAAGTTCTAAATCCTCAGGATGGGTGGAGATGAAACACTGCCATCTAGGCTATGTGGAATGAAAGCAGGGCACTGCCCTATGAAACACCTCATGCATCAAGCATGTCAGAAGTAATGGAGATTAAAAGAAGCACAACACAGCATGGAAATTAAAAGAAGGCTGTGTGTGACCAATGGAGAAGATCTTGGGCAGATCCAGGGAAGATCCATAGATCAGATCGCCAATCGAAATATAGCTAAAAAAGGAATTGGCTGCACTAGTCTTGTAAGTGCCATATACAAGGATGTCCATGGGAATAGAAAGATAAGATAAGATAAGAAGTGAGACTCACTCATGACTAAGTCCGTTGTTGCTTGTGGGACTAGCACAGAGTGTAGTTCAACTATGAAAAGTGTAATTGAAATGATGGTCAAAAATTACCACCTATAACACTGAGTGGCCTTGACTAGGCCATGTGGTTTGAGATGATACGATGAGGGTGTTGGAGGTGGAAGGAGTGGGGAGAGGTTGGGATGAATATCAAGGGCGGAAAGATCCAGCTTTGTCAAACTGGAAATAGTGGAGATCATAATACATTTCCCAATTTCATGCTTGTCAGGGGGGGCATGAGGTCTTTGGAGCTCTTTGCACTCACATGCAATGTGGCCTGTCTTTTGACAACTATAGCACATAATGTCTGTTCATGCTGATCATACTTGTTGAGCTCCAATCTCCATCAGAGTGCCACATCCTGGTTGAGTGCCAGTCAATATAAAATGAGGGGGGCCTCCTCTTTGGAAAGGGATGAATCTTTGACTCCATTCATACTGGATATGCTCGAAGTGTTCCCCCATTTCTGCATATTTATTCAAAGTTTGATTGAAGGTGAGTGTAATGAGCCCAAGGAGGAATTCATTAAGGGCGAGGTGAACCTCTAACCCTAACCCCAAGCACATGGCATTGGAGGGCCACCCAATGATGCACTAACAACAATCGATGAAGAGGAGAACTGGCTATGACACCCAGCAATGGTGTATGCGATAAGAGGAACAAGAGGATAGTCAAGTATGAGCCATCACACTGGAAGAGGAGCATATAGCAGCAATGGCCGCTCCCCCTTAGACCCAGGCTATGTACAGGTTGACAAGACTGGAGGGAATCCAGTCCATCTCACCATGCCCTTTATATATGCAAAGGGCCAGCGCACAGACCATGCTGTGCTGGTACCCCAAATACTAAATAAGGGTACAAGTACATAAGAGAAGGTGGTGATGTAGAGGGCTAGACTATGATGTAGTGGTCTAGACCTTATAACATCATAGATACATAATAGTTCATAAGCTACTAATGATACATATGATCACATGACTAGGTCACATGCCAGGGATGGGAATGGCAGTCATGTGATAGGTCACATGCTATGGTACAGGAAATATGCAAGTCCAAAGTGTAGTGAATGTATAGTACTAGCTAGGCTAACCCTAGACTAGGGGTAAAAAGGAAAAGAGTGTAGATAGTTAGATTAACAGGGACTGTTATGATACCGTTCCCTTTAACCTAACATTTATCCTAGTCTAGGGTTAGCCTAGCTAGTACTTACATTCGCTACACTTTGGACTACACCATACACTGGACTTAGTTGTATTTCCTGTACTATAGCTCATGTGATCGGTCTGCACCTGATCCTGTCACGTGATTGACCTTCCCGTCCCTGGCACATGACCTAGTCATGTGACCATTACATACTCATGGACTATTACCTTACTTATGATGTCATAGGGTCTAGACCACTACATCATAGTCTAGCCCCTTATGTCACCTCTCTCTTTACCATAGACATGTCCTTATTTAGTTATCAGGGGTACAGCACAGCATGGTCTGTGCGCTGGCCTCTCTGCATATATAAAGGGCATGGTGAGATGGACTGGATTCCCTCCAGTCTTGTCAACCTGTGCATAGCCTGGGTCTAAGGGGAAGCGGCCATCAGCTGCTCTATGCTTTCCCTCCAGTGTGATGGCTCATACATGACTAATCCTTTCGTTCCTCATCATCTACACTGTTGCTGGGCATCATAGCTGGTTCTCTCCTCTTTACGATCATCGTTAGTGCATCATCAGGTGGCCCTCCAATGCTGTGCACTTGGGGTTAGGGTTAGAGGTTCGCCTTGCCCTTAATGAGTTCCTCCTTGGGCTCATTACAGGGACAGTCTCACAACAGTGAGATTGCCTTCATTTTGGAGTACTGCCATATAGATCTTATAGTCCACTGCCTTTTGTAGCATGTGAACTGCAATGTCATCGTCAATGTCAATCTCTTCTTTCAGGAATTGAAATTCATTTAAGAACTTGTTGGTTCTTCAGTTTCCTTGTCACAGATTTTCAAGCTTAGAATACACTTGCTCCTTGTAATCTGCAATTTTAAAATACTTTTCAATATCCTTTTTAAGGTCATCCCAATTGGGCCATTTGTCATTATTGAGTCCCTTTGAGATTCTGAGATGGGTGAACACACTGGTGTTGCCTGACATCTGCATCAGGTGGCAGCCTTTTCTTTGTCCTCTCATAGTGGGTGCTGTTTTTGTGTAGACACTCAAAGCTTCATGAACAACCACCATTTTTTGAACATGGTTTGCTTTCCATTCCAGACACCTGGGTCTGAGAATTTCTTGTTGAATCCTTTAGCTGCATCTTCAGCTTTGATCGTGTTGGAGATCTTGTCAATTTCATTTTTAATGTCTTCCCATGAGGTGCTCATTGTCCATAATAGTAGATGGTTTGGGGTCAGTGATAGTGTTTGCAGAGTTTATGTGTGGGGTGGAGTGATCACATTGTTTGATTAGTGAGAACTGTCCAGTCTCATGGATTTATCTTCTTATCCCACTGGATGTCTGCAAGCCAATCGTGAGTGAAGAGAATGGTAGGGTCTTTATTTGGGTAAAGGGAGGCAAGGGGGGTGAGAAAGTCTTTGAGGTCCTGGATCTTGAAAAGATCTGTGCAGTGAGGGGGTATATATGAGCTAAAAGAAAAACTAAAGTCTCTCAGGGCAGCTAGGGAGACCATTGACAAGATGTAGTGGGTAACTGCTGAGAAGGTGGTGGTTTAATGTCACTTCAGACATGGGAGGAACCAGGTTAGCTAACAGTTTTTTAACACCGTTTCACCAATCACATGGAGCACTTGCAGCTACTTGGTGGAGGAGCCCCTAATGCACTTTGGGGTGAAGCAACATTATCCTTATTTAGATGGCAGATGACTGTATTTTCAACTGTTTACTGGGTGTTTGCCCAGAGCCCTTCTAGTGGTGCTTGTACTTGTTCTCCTTAACCCTGGAGTTGCAGATTCAACCTCATAAAGAAGTCTAGTTCAAGTAAAACAAGTCCTAATCACTATGCCTAAGTGATGACAAGGTGAAACCACAATAGAACCAAGTATGATGCTTGGCATGTTTTACAATGGAAAGAGGAAAGGTTACATGTGAACTGATGTCCACAGGCAAAGGTAAAAAGAAGAACTAGATATTCCACAAAGGCCTAGGATAGAACCCAGATAATGCCCAAGTGAACTAGACTGGGGAACAGTCATAGTATCACCCAGGTATGTATACATATGCCAGGACTATTACTAATACATGACTAATATATCATGAGAGATGGTATGATAGATAAGTAAAGGTACAGCCAATAGCGGAATAGACTCTTATCTATGATGTCATGGGTCTAGACCAGTCACATGATTTGACATCATAGAGTCTAGGTCATGGTCATGTGATCATGGGAAGAGAAAGATAGGGGGAAAGTCACATGACCTGTTATAACAAAAGAAAGAGAAAAAGTGTAGACTACAAGTGTTTGAGTTAGATGTTAGGAAAATTAAATACATATCATAATACTTTGTACTTATGCTTTTCCCTTTATTTTTGTCACCACAGTCATGTGACTTCCACCTATCACTTCTTTTCCACAATCATGTGACTAAGGTATTATGATACATATTTAATTTTCCTAGCTCTCAACAAGTACACTTGTAGTCTACACTTTTTTCTCTTTATTTTGTCACACTAGGTCACATGACTTTCCCCCTATCTTTCTTTTCTCATGATCATGTGACCAGGGCCTGGACTCTATGATGTCAGATCACATGACTGGTCTAGACCTATGACATCATAGATAAGAGCCTCTTATGCCATTGGCTGTACCTTTCTTTATCTATCATACCATCTCTCACAATATATTAGTCATGTATTAGTAATACTCTTGGCACTTGTATATATACCTGGGTGATACTATGACTGTTCCCCAGTCTAGTTCACTTGGGCATTATCTGGGATCACTCCTAGGCTTAAGTGGAATACCTAGTCCTCCTTACCCTTGCCCATGGTCATTGTATCACATGTCCTCTCTTCTTTCCTCTTTATCATAAAATGTTGCATGGTGTCATAGCATGTTCTAGTTGTTCCACCTTGTCACTTTAGCTTAGGATTTGGTTTTGTCTCATAAGGCCTGGACTCTATGACATTAGACCATGTGACTGGTCTAGACTCATGACATCATAGATAAGAGCCTCTTATGCTATTGGCTGTACCTTTTCTTATCTATTGTATCATCTCTCACAATATATTAGTCATGTATTAGTAATAGTCTTGACAAGTGTATATATATCCTAGGTGTAGCTGCAACTGTCCCCCAGTCTAGCTCACTTGGACATTACCTGGGATTGTACCTCAGGCCTAAGTTGGGATATCTAGTGCCACTCTCCTCACCCTTGCCTGTGGTAATCATTCCACATGTTCTCTTTTTATCCTTTTCCTCATAAAACATTGCCAAACATCATAGTTGGTTCTTGTTGTTATTTCACCTTGTTTGTACTTAGATGTAGTGTACAGTCTCATTTCAACCTCTGTCAGAGATGATTTTGTCATATAAGCCAAAATAAAGTAAGACAGAGTGAAAAAAGAGGATGGTGACTCCTTCAGTGGAGATTGACTTCTTGGTGGGACAAAGAATCACCCTCATAGTAAGACCATGGTCAACCATGACCTGAGACAAAGTTGAAACTAAGTCCAGGGGCTCAACCCCTAACCCCAACCTGGGGTCCTGGCCTGACAGCAACCACTACCTGATGTGATAATAGAGAGGACTGGTTATGACACCCAGCAATGTTG
>JBBPJV010000754.1:0-15525 GCA_038088915.1 Sutorius aff. eximius
GTTCCTCCTTGGGCTCATTACACATTGACTCATGCCATGGCTGTGCCACCTCCAAATCAGGTAACCAACCCCCCACTGGTAAATTAATGCCATTTCCAGCACTGCAACATCCCTGGCAGGATATATTGATAGACTTTGTCACGGACTTACCCGAATCAAATGGGTTCACAGCTATTATGGTAGTTGTTGATCAATTCTCCAAAGAAGTCGTCTTCATTCCCTGCACAAAAACTTTTTCTTCCTTAGATACTGCTAAATTATTTAGAGATCATGTGTGATGTACCCACGGACTCCCCTGTAGCATAGTTTCTGACCGAGGCCCTCAGTTTGCCTCTGACTTCACCCAAGAACTTTGCAAACTACTCGGAATTCAGCAGAAACTCTCTATGGCATTCCACCCCCAGACAGATGGTCAAACCGAATGAATCAATTGCAATCTAGAACAATACCTCTGCATCTACATTGCAAAGAAACAAAATGAGTGGGCTGAATGGCTCAAGTTAGTCCAATTCCAACATAATAACTCCCTCATGGCAGCCACTGGCACCATTCCCTTTGCCATCACCAGGAATTATGCCCCTCAAATGGGTTTTGAAAACCCTGTTTCTTCTCACCAATTTGGTTCTGATCTGGTCCACTTCCACAAAGAAATTCAAGCAGTGCTTGAAGTCACACGGACATGCATGGAATGTTCGACCAAATCCTCACAGTCCAAACATCCTGAATACCAAGTCAGCCAGCAAGTCTGGTTGTCAACCAAGAATCTCACACTTCCATTCCCCTCCCCCAAACTCTTCCCTAAATGGCTTGGCCCCTTCCCAATCACTCAGATACTCCCCAACACAGTTGAACTGTGATTGCCCCAGTCGATGAAAATTCACCTGGTTGTTAACATTTCCTGGGTTAAACCTTATAATACACCTCTTGACAGTCAATCCATGATTAGACCCGATCCCATAGTTGTTACCAAGGATCACTTAGTCAAATATGAGGTTGATTTCATTGTCGATTCTTGCCTCAAATGGGGCAAACTGGAGTATCTCATTCATTGGAAGGGATGGGATGAAACAGATTGCACGTGGGAACCAGAAACCAACTTGGATAATACACAGGATGCTATTTTGGATTTCTGCATCAAACACATCTCCACCCCTTGTCATGTTCATGATGTTTCCTTATAGGAGTTTCACTCTCTTTTTTTGCTGTACGAGAATTTGACTGAGCCTTCATCCATTTGCTTCTCTCACCTGGAAGTCGAGACATAAGGAGGGGATAGTGTTATGATATGTATTTAATTTTCCTAACCTCTAATGCATACACTCGAAGTCTACACATTTTTCTGTCTATTTTGTCACAACAGGTCATGTGACTTTCCCTTATCTTTTCTCTTCTCACAATCATGTGACTAGGGCCTGGACTTTATGATGTCAGACCATGTGACTGGTCTAGACTCATGAAATCATAGATAAGAGCTCATTATGCTATTGGCTGTACCTTTTCTTATCTATTGTACCATGTCTCATGATATATTAGTCATGTATTAGTAATAGTCTTGACATATGTATATATACCTGGGTGGTACTATGACTGTTTCCCAGTCCAGTTCACTTGGGCATTATCTGGGATCACTCCTAGGCTTAAGTGAAATTACCTAGCACTCTCCTTACCCTTGACTGTGGTCATTGTACCATGTGTTTCTCTTTCTTCTCTTATTCCTCTTCATTGTAAAACATTGCACAGTGTCAGAGCATGTCCTATTCTTGGTTCCACCTCATGTACTTAAGTTTAGGGAACAGATCCCGTTTCAGGGAGTGCTTCTGAAGTGAAGTCTAACTACAATACCTAAGTCGATGAGGTGGAATGTTAGAACCAGCTGTGATGTCTGGCAACATTTAAAGATGAAAAGGAATACACGTGCAACAATGTACACAGGTGAAGATGGAAGGAGAACTAGGTATTCCACTTAGGCCTGAAGGTAGATGAGACGAAACCAAAATCTAAGCTAAAGCTATGATGAGGTGGAATGACTAGAACACACTATGATGTTGTGCAACATTTTATGATGAAGAGAAAGGGGAAGAGTGTTGGAAATTGGGGATGAAACCCAACCCAGGAGATTTCCAAACTTCCGAGGTGATCGTGCGAGTCCACTGGTCTTTAGCTCATAACCCTTCCTCAATAGAGGAAGACCTTCCTAAAGGGAAGTAGGTGCCAGTGGTGGCAGAGGAAACCTCTCAAGTCCAATCAAAGTGATGGAAAGAACACTGGACGCAGTATGCTCAGTGAGGGGATAAAACCCTACTCACTGATACAAGCCTTGTAGAGTCTGTTTGAGGCTTCTTCTAGTTCCTTAGTCTCCTGCAGATCGTGTCTGACTAGAACAGGAGCTAAGCTGGTCCAGAGAGGGACAGATCCTTGAGGGGAAGATAGAAGCTAGAGTGTGTGACGAGCTGAGTTCCTTGAGTAGAGGAAAGAAGGGAGTTGTGCAGGTCACTTGATGTGTATTCACTAGCCTAGTAGGCAGCCTGGGGGAAAGGCATAAGGCCAAACCCACCTCCTTATATACATGTAAGTATTAAGGTTAAAACCCAGAATGATGATACTGGGAATAAAGTGAAACACTAAGGTAATCAAGGACCCTCCAATAAGAATATGACCTGTCAACCTGAAACATCCCCATGACAATGGTGGAAAACTCCAAAGGATGTGGTTGGTGGGCGCTATAGTAACATAGCAACCATCTGCCAACCTGAAACACTTCCCAGGAGGAAGTTGTTTCATGACAGGTGATAGTGACTGTGACCGTTGTCATGGTAACAGTCTGTCAAGGATCTATCCATGTTCTCATCTTATCTATCTTACCTCCCTGTCCTATCAGGGTAGAGATAAGATAAGATTAGATAAGATTAGATAAGATCAGGGAGCATGAGTTCTAGCCACTCATCTCTAAAGTGATATAAAAGTTAAGACATGGGAAGAGAAAGTAAACTGGCCTTTGTGGTGTCATGGATAAAAGGTAGAAAACACCACAAATTCAACAAAGAGAACATGTGATATGATGACCACAGGCAAGGGTAAAGGAGCGCTAGATATTCCACTTAAGCCTAGGAGTGATTCCCAGATAATGCCCAAGTGAACTAGACTGGGGAGCAGTCGTAGTATCACACAGGTATATATACATATGCCAAGAGTATTACTAATACATGACTAATATATGGTGGGAAGTCATACAATAGATAAGAGAAAGATACACCAATTGTTACAATACCGTCCCCGTTAACCTAACTTTTATCCTAGTCTAGGGTTAGCCTAGCTAGTACTACACTTTCGTTACATTCTGGACTACACATCGTACATTGGACTTAGTTGTATTTCCTGTACTATAGCTCACATGATCGGTCTGCACCTGATCCTGTCACGTGATTGCCATTCCCTTCCCTGGCACGTGACCTAGTCATGTGACCATACATACTTATGGACTATTACCTTACTTATGATGTCATAGAGTCTAGACCACTACATCATAGTCTAGCCCCTTATGTCACCTCTCTCGTTACTTAGACATGTCCTTATTTAGTATCAGGGGTACAGCACAGCATGGTCTGTGCGCTGGCCTTTTTGCATATATATAGGGCATGGTGAGATGGATTGGGTTTCCCCCAGTCTTGTCAACCTGTGCATTACCTGGGCTTAAGGGGGAGCAGCCTCAGCTGCTCTATGCTTCCCCTCCAGTGCCGAGGCTCATACATGACTAATCCATTCCTTATCCTTTCGTCTACACCATTGCCAGACATCATACCTGGCCTCTTCTCTATAGATCGTGATTAGTGCGTCATTGGGTGGCCCTCCAATGCCGTGCGCTTGGGGTTAGGGTTAGAGCTTAGCCTTGCCCTTAATGAGTTCCTCCTTGGGCTCGTTACACCAATAGCATAAGGGGCTCTTATCTATGATGTCATGGTTCTAGACCAGTCATGTAATCTGATGTCATAGAGTCCAGGCTCTAGTCATGTGATCACGAGAAAGAGAAGATAGGGGTGAAGTCATGTGACCTAGTGTGACAAAATAAAGAGAAAAATGTGTAGACTACAAGTGTACAAGTGAGAGGTTAGGAGAATTAAATATGTATCATAACAGTAGACTCCAAATAATGCCCAAGTGAACTAGATTGGGGAGCAGTCATAGTATCACCCAGGTATATATACCAGTGCCAAGACTACTTACTAATACATGACTAATATACAATGAGAATGGTACAATAGATAAGAGAAAGGTACACCAATAGCATAATGGGCTCTTATCTATGATGTCATAGGTCTAGACCAGTCACATGATCTGATGTCATAGAGTCCAGGCCCTAGTCATGTGATCATGAGAAGTGAAGGATAGGGGGAAAGTCATGTGACCTAGTGTGGCACAATAAAGAGAAAAAGTGTAGTTCTGCAAGTGTATGTTTGAGGATTAGAAAAATTAAATATGTATTGTAACAGCTTTGAGCACATCCAATATAAGAGAGGACAACAGTTCATACCATTTCAATGACAAGGACCTCAGCACTTCACTGCAAATGGAGTCCAACCAGGATGTGGTGCTCTGATGGAAATTGGAGCTCAACAGGCAAGACCGGCACACACAGACATCATGGGCTATAACTGCCAAAAAACCGGTCACATTGCATGAGAGTGCAAAGAGCCTCCAAGATCTCGTGCCCTGCCCCACCAAGTTCATAATCAAGAAATATACTATGACCCCTGATACTCTCAATTTGATGAACTAGGTCCCTCTCATTCCCACTACTCTGCCCGACCACTTCCAAACCCCCCCACTTCAAATGCTCTCGTAGTTTTGGCACAAACTGCATGGCCTGGTCAAGGCCACTTGGGTTCCCACACCTCATGGGACAATAAAGATGCAGAGGCATACTGGCAAGATAGAATCACCCAAGAAGCAAAGAAGGAATTTGAAAGTAAGGTTTCTTTAAATTAGCCAGATCCAGATCCCAGTGAGATGTATCTGGATCAGACTACATGGTTCTGATAGACAATTCCTTTCATAATCCTTTTTCTTGTTTACCAATTTACATAGCTATGGACTCTGATGTAGAGCTAACTACGAACATTTGTGAAAAGTCATTGCTAGATAACATTGATACTTCCTGTAATGTCAAAGGAGTGTCCCAAAAGGGCACAGCAGCTGACAATAAAGCTGTGCTTAATTCTCCTAAACAAAAAACAAAAAAATTATGTATGGTTACTTCAGATGACTCAGACATTTTTCATATTTATGATATTTATGAAACCCTTGCACCAACTGGCTATGCCTGGTCACAAGGACGCATTGAGTTCTCACTCAACACAACAATCTATGGATTTGCCATCCAAGATGGAAAATGGCACTGGATCAGAACAGGCAATACCCCAGCCTTACTGGACTTAGGAGCAACTCATATGTTTATTGACTCCACCTATGTTGATGATCATAAACTCGAAAGAATCCTGCTAGGATGGGAATTCCACATTCTCAATGCCAATGGCTCAGACCAAGCCATCGGAAGAATTACTGAAAAAGTGTCACTCACTATTGTCATTCATGACGAAAAAGGAAACCCACACATGGAAGCAGTAGATGCATTCATATTGTTCCTGGGTAATCAAGATCTGATCATTGGCTATGACTGGCTGGCATGCCACAACCCAATTGTTGGCTGGGTTGACAAAGTCATCTCCTTTCCTTGTTGCACCGCTCACTGCCAGGCAGCTCCCACATTAGAAATGTGCTCTATACCAACTGAAGAAGTCAATAAACTAAAAACAGAAGTTCCTGAGGAATACTGGGATTTCCTCAATGTATTCTCCGAACAAGAATCCCATTGCATGCCCACTAGGAAGCCATGGGATCATGCCATTGAACTTGAGCCTGGATTTATCAAGAAGAAGGGCTGTATTATCACACTTTCCAACACAGAACTAGAGGAAGTACAAGTATTTATAGAAAAGGAGTTAGCTAAAGGATATATCTGACCTTCCAAATTGGATCAAACCTCTCCTGTATTTTTTATATCTAAAAAGGATGGAAAAAAGCATATGGTCATGGATTACAGATATCTCAACAAACATACAAAGAAAAACAACTACCCTCTACCCCTCATTCCCATGCTCATTGACAGACTCAAAGGAGCTGATATGTTCATGATCCTGGACTTACAATGGGGCTATAACAATGTTCGCATCAAAGAAGGTGATGAATGGAAAGGTGCCTTTACCACCCCAATTGGTGCCTACGAACCCCTTGTTATGTACTTTGGAATGTGCAACTCTTCAGGCACATTCCAGAATATGGCCAACAACATCTTCACAGATATGTATGCAGTAGTTGTAATTTATATCAATGATATTATGATCTTCACATCGAAAAAGACCAAAGAAGAACATGTGGAAGTAGTTTGCAAAGTCCTCAAGAGATTACATGAGAATGATCTCTATTTAAAACCGTCGAAATGTTTCTTTCACAAGGACAAAGTAGACTACCTTGGCATGGTCATCTCTAAGGAGGGGATAGAGATGCAAGAACCAAAAGTTAAAGCTATTACAGACTGGCCCCAACCCTGTAACCTCAAACAGTTGCAGTCATTCCTGGGAATGGCCAACTATTACCATCGTTTTATCCAAGGATTCACAGATGTGGCTAGACCACTTAATAATCTAACAAAAAAGATATACCCTACATTTGGACAGAAGAATGCGAAGTGGCATTCAACAAATTAAAACAAATCGTCACTTCAACACTGATTCTCACATACCCCGATTCTTCTTGTCCCATTCACATCAAATGTAATACCTTAGACATCACCTCGGGAGTTGTGCTCTTGTATCAACTTGAAGATGGGAACTGGCATCCTGCCAGTTTTATTTCACATGCCTTTGACTCCACAGAATGCAACTACCTGGTTTATGACAAGGAGTTGCTTGTCATCATCTGTGCACTAAAAGAATGGCATCATCATCTCGTGGATCAAGATCATTTCAAAATTTGGACAGATCACTGAAATCTAGAATTTTGGAAGAAACCTCAAGATCTGTCACCTCGTCAAGCGCTCTGGCATGCATTTTTAATGGAATATAACTATTCGATCCTATATAAATCAGGATCCACAAATGGTTGTGCTGATGCATTGTCCTGCCATCCCAACCATGGTGAAGCTGCTGAGGATATAAATCAAAATGTAACAGTATTACCTCTGGCTTTATTTGCTAAGCAGGCTACACTTTCTCCTGAGATCTTCAACAAGATCATCAAACATTCCTACGAATTCAATGGTGACCACTATGGTTATGATCTTGATTCCTCTCTTGGTTATTACGTTAACACCAAGAAACAAGTCTTCATTCCCCCTGATTTGAGATCAGACATACTTAAATTATACCATGAATCTCTGATCACCGGTCATCCCAGAAGATCTTGCATGCTCGCCTCAATCCAATGACACTACAGCTGGCCTGGGATCTCAAAAGATGTCAACACATTCATTGATTCGTGTCATGGCTGTGCCACCTCCAAATCAGGAAACCAACCTCCCACTGGTAAATTGATACCTCTCCCAGCTGCTCAACATCCCTGGCAGGATATTTCAGTTGATTTCATTACAGACTTACCCAAATCAAATGGGTACACAGCTATTATGATAGTTGTTGATCGATTTTCAAAAGAAGTAGTATTTATACCCTGTACCAAGACTTTCTCCTCTTTAGATACTGCCCAATTATTTAGAGATCATGTGTGGTGTACCCATGGACTTCCTAGGGGTATAGTTTCGGATCAAGGCCATCAATTCGCCTCTGACTTCACTCAAGAACTTTGCAAGTTGCTCGGAATTCAGCAAAAACTCTCTACGGCCTTCCACCCCCAAATGGATGGTCAGACTGAATGAATGAATCATGACCTGGAGCAATATCTCCACATTTAAGTCGCAAAGAAACAACATGAGTGGGCTGATTGGCTCAAGTTAGCTCAATTCCAGCACAACAATTCCCTCATGGCAGCCACTGGCACCATTCCCTTCACCATTACCAGCAATTATGCCCCTTGCATGGGTTTTGAAAACCCTGTTTCTTCTCATCAGTTCAGTTCCGATCTCATCCATTCCCACAAGGAAATTCAAGCAGTGCTTGACACCACATGAACTCACATGGAATGTTCAGCCAAATCCTCGAGGTCTGAACATCCTGAATATCAAATTGGTCAGCAAGTCTGGCTATCCACCAAGAACCTCATGCTCCCATTCCCATCCCCCAAGCTCTCACCAAAATGGCTTGGCCCTTATCCAATCATCTGCATGCTACCTAATGCAGTTGAACTGCATTTGCCACATTCAATGAAGATTCACCCAGTAGTAAATGTATCCCAGGTGAAGCCCTCCAACACTCCACTAGATGGTCAATCTGTGATTTGGCCAGATCCCATCATTGTTATCAAGGATCGTCTAGTCAAGTACGAGGTCAACTTCATTGTTGATTTCTGTCTCAAACATGGCAAATTGGAATATCTAGTGCACTGGAAGGGTTGGGATGATACCGACCATACTTGGGAGCCTGAGGCCAACTTGGATAATGTGCAAGATGCTGTTCAGGATTTCTGTGCCAAACACACCTCTGCCCCTCACTGTGTTCATGGTGTTTCCTTGAAGGAATTTCACTCCCTTTTCACACTGTATGAAAACTTGATCGAGTCCTTGTGCTCTTGCTTTTCTCACCTGGAAGTCAAGATGTAAGGAGGGGATAGTGTTATGATACATATTTAATTTTCCTACTCTCAAGCTTGCCACACTCATAGTCTACATTTTTCCTCTTTATTTTGTCACATCAAGTCACATGACTTTCCCCTATCTTTTCTTTCTCATGATCACATGACCATGACCTAGACTCTATGACATCAGATTACATGACTGGTCTAGACTCATGACATCATAGATAAGAGTCTATTCTGCTATTGGCTGTACCTTTTGTTATCTATCATACCATGTCTCACAATATATTAGTCATGTATTAGTAATACTCTTGGCATATGTATATATACCTGGGTGGTACTACGACTGTTCCCCAGTCTAGTTCACTTGGAACATTATCTGGGTTCTACCTAGGCCTTTGTGGGATTATCTAGCACTCCTCCTCATCTTTGCCTGTGTTCATCATAGCATGTGTTTCCATTTCCCTCCTCTTTCCTCTTCATCATAAAACGTTACTGGACATCAGATCCAGTCCTCTTTTGGATTTCACCTCATCCACCTAGGTTAAGGGTTAGGACTTGTTTCACTGGCTGCGTTCTGGTTGCCATGAACCATTGAGGTCTGTCCCTGTACCTCTGCATTGGTGGGAATCAAATCCCCCTTTCAAACCTGATGCACTCAAAGTGCTCTCCCATTTCAGCATACTTGTTGATTGTCTTGTTGAACTCGAGGTCGCCATCTGCCTGAAGTACTGCTGCATATATCTTATAGTCGATCCCCTTAGCAGGCAAACCACTATTTCATTGTTGAGATTGATATCTTCTTTGAGGAACTGGAGCTCGTTGAGGAATTCCACTGTGCAATGATTTCCCTGTCACATGTTTTCAAGTTTTGCATACTCCATTTCTTTGTAGTCCACAATTTTGAAATATTTCTCCACATCCTTCTTCAAGTCGTTCCATTTCGGCCACTGGTCTTTCTCCAGACTTTTGCAAATTCGAAGATGTGTGAAAGCTGCTGCCTCACCTTCCATTCACATCCATACTGTGGCCACTTTCTCCTTGTTGACATTATGAGGGTGCCATTTCTGGATGGACACCCATAATTCAATGAATAACCACCAGTTACAGAAGGTGGCTCTTTTGCTGTCCCATCTGCCAGGGTCAGTGAACTTCTTGTTGAGATTTTTGGCAGCATCTTCTGCCTTGATAGTATTTGAGATTTTGTCAATCTTGTCTTTAACATCTTGCCATGATGTTGACATGGTCTTGTACTTGTACTACTTGTTGCTGTAAATGAAAACTTGGACTGCTCCTACTGGCAGCTGTGAACAAACCCTTGATGCGATAGGGCAGGAGACCCCTGAGTGGTGATAGTTTATTGTCTGAGTTCAGACATGGAGGGAACTGGGGTTTTGACAGTTTTTTAACACCATCACACCAATCCCTTGTTTATGCAAGAGAGGGGCTGCTAGTGCACTATGCAGAAAGCAACTTTATCCATATTGACAGCAGACAACCATATGACTACTGATATGTGGGTGTATGCCTAATGCTCATGAAGTGATGTGCATACTTCTCCTTGTCCCTGGAGTCCAGGATCGAGTTCAACCCTGTAAGGAGTCTAGCTCAAGTGAAATGAGACCTAACAAAGGCTGAGTGGAACGATGCAAACACTGGGGTGGAACAAAGAACTGGCTATGATGCCCAGCAACATTTTATGAGTAAGAGGAAACATGCAGAATGGATACTGCAGGCAAAGGTGGTGAGGAGAAGTGAGCACTAGATGTCTCACAATCAGGCCTGAGGTAAATCCCAGATATGCCCAAGTGAGCTAGACTGGGGATCCAGTCATTGCTGCACCTAGGGTTTATATAGACATGAGGGTATACTATGAATACATGTGTATATACCTATATAATAGAGTATAATATTGTATAGTAGGATATATTGTACAGAATGGGTGGTATAATGTTACAAACTCATTTTACTTAACCTAACCACACTACTCATACACTTGTAGTCTACACTTTTTCTCTCTTCATTTTGTCACAACAGGTCATGTGACTTCCCCCTATCTTTCCTTTCTCACGATCACGTGACTAGACCTAGACTCCTATGATGTCAGATCATGTGACTGGTCTAGACCATGACATCATAGATAAGAGTCTATTCTGCTATTGGCTGTACCTTTTCTTATCTATTGTACCATCTCTCACGATATATTAGTCATGTATTAGTAATACTCTTGGCACTTGTATATATACCTGGGTGATGCTATGACTGTTCCCCAGTCTAGCTCACTTGGGCATTACCTGGAATTTACCTCAGGCCTGAGTGGGATATCTAGCACCACTTCTCCTTTAGCTTTGCCTGTGGTAACCAATCCACATGTATTCCCTTTTTCTCATAAACCATTGCCGAATGTCATACTCGGTTCTAGTTCCACCTCATCATAGCCGTTCTCGCCTTAGTATAGGATCCATTTCATATATGGCCGTATAAGTACAGAGTGAAGGATGTCTGAATGGAATGTGTGAGAGTGGTCACATAGATGAAGATATAGTAGGGGAGGGGCAGAAGCTCCTGTCAGTCCTAACAGAGTGACTTGCATGGCATAGGAAATGAGGATGAAATGATCAGAGATACAATCGGAGATGAGATCTATGATGTGATCTGAGATGCAGGAATGGTGATTCTGTGATTGTATACTGTGGTGGTGGTGTGGGAACTCTGCCCTAAGCCCTATGGTTATGTAAGCGGGAGGTTTATCATATAGGGGCGTGTGCAAGTGCAACTCGTGAGTTTGGGTGGGAACTAGTGAATGGACTCGTATTGTAGTGGAAAATTAAGTGAAAAATAGGGCATTTCATAACATGAAGTCCACTTCATACTCAACTAGGCGATCCTCAGTGACAATGATGGGATCAGATCAAATCACTGATTGACCACTGAGAGGTGCATTGTAAGGTTTTACCCAGGATACATTGACTACTGGGTAGATCTTCATGGATGAGGGAGGGTGCAGTTCAACTGCATTTGGGAGTACTTGAATAATGGGATAGGGTCCAAGCTATTTTGGGAAGAGCTTGGAAGATGGAAATGGGAGCATGAGATTTTTTGTGGACAGCCAGACTTGCTGACCAACTTGGTATTTGGGGTGATCAGATTGTTATGATATGTATTTAATTTTTCCAACTCTCAATGCATACACTCATAGTCTACATATTTTTCTCTTTATTTTGTCACACTAGGTCATGTGACTTTCCCCTATCTTTTCTTTCTCACAATCATGTGACTAGGGCCTGGACTCTATGATGTCAGATCATGTGACTGGTCTAGACCTATGACATCATAGATAAGAGCCCCTTTTTGTTACAAAATGCATGATTTTTCCACTAATTTCCTTTATTTTTCTCAGTATGATACAATGCATAGCTACTACCCGAACGCTTGAGATGCAGCGATTACGCCTCCGCTTACATAATCACAGGGCATAGGGCATGTTCCCACGCCACCGCACAGCCACACAGAACTCCTGATTCCACATCTGAGATTACATTGAAAATCTCATCTCTGAACAAATCTTTGATTGTTCTGCATCACACGTGTGTCATTCCTTTTGGATTGATAGGGACTCCTGCCCTTCCCTCTACTCTACCCTTAACGGTGTGCACATTCTCATGCCATTCATATGGGTACCCGTCCCTCTGTACTTATGAGGACATATACCGCCTATTCTGTATTACTAGCACACTATACTATATTATATAGGTATAAATACATGTATCAGTAGATTTACATTGTGTCTATATAAACCCTGGGTGTAGCAATGACTGGATCCCCAGTCTAGCTCACTTGGGCATATCTGGGATTTACCTCAGGTCTGATTGTGGGACATCTAGTGCTCACTTCTCCTTACTACCTTTGCCTGTGGTACTCATTCCGTGTGTTCCCCTCTTCTCATGTAAACATTGCTGGGCATCATAGCCAGCTCTTCATTCCACCCCAGTGTTGCTCCAGTTCCACTCAGCCTTTGATAGGTCTTGTTTCACTTTTGCTATTGGTATACCTTTCTCCTTATCTATCATACCATTCCCACTTTATATTAGTCATGTATTACTAAGTAGTCTTGGCACTTGTATATATACCCGGGTGATGCTATGACTGTTCCCCAGTCTAGTTCACTTGGGCATTATCTGGGTTCTATCCTAGGCCTGTGTGGAATACCTAGTGCTCCCTTTCACCTTCACCCATGTACATCATTGCACATGTTCCTTTCTCCCTTTCATCGTAAAATGTGCCAAGTGTCATACTTGGTCCTATTGGGGTTTCACCTCATTGTCCATTCTTGCTTAGTTTAGAACTTGTTTCACAGACTGAGATGATTCAGCTGATCATTCCATTTTGGTTTATGTGACTTCAAGCACTGCTTAAATTTTCTTGTGGGAATGCATGAGGTCAGAGCTGAATTGATGGGAAGCAACAGGGTTTTCAAAACCCATGCAAGGGGCATAATTCTGTGTGATGGTGAATGGTATTGTGCTGGTGGCTGCTGTAAGAGAATTGTTGTGTTGGAACTGAGCTAACTTGAGCCAGTCCACCCATTTGTGTTGCTTCTTTGCAATATAGATGCAAAGGTACTGTTCTAAATCACAATTAACTCATTCAGTTTGACCATTGGTTTGAGGGTGGAATGTCATTGAGAGTTTTTGCTGGATTCCAAGCAACTTGCAGAGTTCTTGGGTAAAGTTGGAGGCAAATTGAGGGCCTTTATCAGAAACTATACTACTTGGGAGTCCATGTATATACCATACGTGGTCTTTAAATAAGCGAGCCATATTTAAAAAGGAAAATGATTTTGTGCATGGGATAAAAACAACTTCTTTCAAGAATTGATCAATGACTACCATAATAGATGTGAACCCGTTTGATTTGGGTAATTCTGTAATAAAGTCTACTGAAATATTCTACCAGGGATGTTGAGCTGCTGGAAGGGGAATTAATTTACCAGCAGGAGGTTGATTTTCTGATTTGGAGGTGGTGCAGCCATGACAAGAGTCAATGAAGGTGTTGACATCTTTTGAAATACCAGGCCAGCTGTAATGTTGTTGGATTGAGGCCAGGATACGTGATCATCCAGGGTGTCTGGCAATTGGGAATTCATGATATAATTTAAGGATGTTGGATCTCAGATCCAGGGAAACAAAGACTTGCTTCTTGGCATTTACATAACAGCCAAGATGAGAGTCAAGATCATAACCATAGTGGTCACTGTCAAATTTATAGGAATGTTCAACAGTCTGGTCAAAGATCTTGGTGAAATGAAACCAAAACCTAAGCCTAAGTACTTGAGGTGGAACCAATAGGACATGTTATGATGCTGTGCAATGTTTTATGATGAAGAGGAAAGAAAAGATGAAAGGAAACATGTGATACAGTGACCATGGGCAAGGGTAAGGAGAGTGCTAGATATTCTGCTCAGGCCTAGGATGTAACGAGCCCAAGGAGGAACTCATTAAGGGCGAGGCGAACCTCTAACCCTAACTCCAAGTGCATGGCATTGGAGGGCCACCCGATGATGCACTAACAACAATCGATAGAGAGAAGAACCAGCTATGACACCCAGTAACATTGTATGATGATGAGAATGAATGGATAGTCAAGTATGAGCCTTAGCACTGGAAGAGGAGCATAATAGCAGCTAAGGCTGCTCCCCCTTAAGCCCAGGTAATGCACAGGTTGACAAGACTGGAGGGAATCCAGTCTGTCTCACCATGCCCTTTATATATGCAAAGGGCCAGCACACAGATCATGCTGTGCCAGTACCCCATATAGTAATACAAGGTAAGAAATGAGGTGATGTAAGGGGCTAGACTATGACATAGTGGTCTAGACCCTATGACATCATAAGTACGTAAGAGTCTGGAATACTCTATGTTACATAATGGTCACATGACTAGGTCATGTGTCAGGGACAGGAATGGTAATCACATGACAGGATCAGGTGCTGACCAATCACGTGAGCTATAGTACAGGACATATGCAAGTCCAAAGTATAGTGAATGTGTAGTATTAGCTAGGCTAACCCTAGACTAGGATAAATGTAGGTTAAAGAGGACAGTATCATACCATAGGAGTGATCCCAGATAATGCCCAAGTGAACTAGACTGGGGAGCAGTCATAGTATCACTCAGGTATATATATCAATGCCAAGACTACTTACTAATACATGACTAATATATAGTGGAAATGGTATGATAGATAAGGAAAAGGTACATCAATAGCAAAAGGGGCTCTTATCTATGATGTCATGAGTCTAGATCAGTCATGTGATCTGATGTCATAAAGTCCAGGCCCTAGTCACGTGATCATGAGAGAGAAGAGATAGGGGGAAAGTCACATGATCTAGTGTGACAAAAATAAAGAGAAAAAAGTGTAGTTTATGAGTGTACAAGTTGAGAGTTAGGAAAATTAAATACATATCATAACACTATCCCCTCCTTACATCTCAACTTCCAGGCAAGAAAAGCAAGGGGACAAAGATTCAGTTAAGTTCTCATACAGCAAGAAAAGGGAACGGAACTCCAACAAAGAAACGCCATGAACGTGGCATGAGGCAAAGGTGTTACGAACTCGTTTCCATTAACCTAACTACACTACTCGTACACTCGTAGTCTACACTTTTCTCCTTTATATTTTGTCACAACAGGTCATGTGACTTCCCCCTATCTTTCTCTTCTCACGATCACGTGACCAGACCTAGACTCCTATGATGTCAGATCATGTGACTGGTCTAGACCCATG
>JBBPJV010000755.1:0-15514 GCA_038088915.1 Sutorius aff. eximius
TTCAAATCTGGGCTCCGAGTCATTCGCGTTGCGTCGCAAGGAATCCGAGTCGGGGTGGAAGGTGATCATTATCGCCGATTACATGTGATGGACTAGTTACTAATGAACCCGACACAGATGGGGATAGTACATTCAAAGAGATATTCAATATCTATTATCGTTGATCGCGAGATACAGGTACTTATTGAGTCAACCACTCCTAGACATGGTGACATCACACAGAAGCTATGAAGAAGCCTTGCAACGTCACTTTTAGAACCGACTCGGTATTGTGCTTGCGACGGTTGCGTGATCTGGGTTGACCTTCAGCTTCCATGGGGAGGGTTGCCTGCGACCGCATCGTGACGGATATGCAACCCCCGTACACACCCACACCGAACAAGAAGCTTGCAGTTGGAGATCAGCAAAAGGAAATCATTTTTGAGTAAGTAGGATCGATTCTTTGAGACATCTCTCAACGGTGATATCCAATGTCCAACCACACGGTATCGTGGATTGCTCAGGCAAACATCAAGAAACGTAAACGACGCGTCATTTCATGGGTCGTCGATGAAGTTCCGTGCCACAAGAAAACAACACGGTCATGATATCTACCACAAACAGAAACTACAGTCCATCAAAACCGTACGTAACATCTACCATCGTCCAACATAAACATCAAGCCCTCGTGACCGGGCAGAAAACAGCGGACACAGTCCAACTGACAGTTCGGTTATCCAACTCATCGTCCGAAATGACATAACAAGAACACAGAAACACCATTCAACACGCCTGCGGAATACGGCATTATCACATCAGCATGAAAAGCCCCAAAGATATCAAAAAGGCAATTGCTGACCACATTGACACGGAGCCCCGAATTTACATGCCACATGCAGATGCATTTGCCGCAACAAAGGTCACGTACACCCTGCCCAGCGCAACCGCCTGATTGCCCGTCAGGTTGTTCATTGCGGTCTCCGAGACCGTGAACCCAGTCTTGGACGCATCCACGGCCAGGATGTTGACGGTTGTGTTGCCGTACGTGACAGCATAGCATGCGCCGCACTGCGGAGCGTCATAACCTGTCACGGTGTAGACTCCGCCTAGGTTTGGAAAGGCGGGGAGCGAGCCAAGGGTGCTGTAGTTCTTGGAGAGGACACCAGAACAGGCTACGCTACTGGTGGAGAGGCTGGCATTGTCATAAGTGGAATCGTAGGAGAGCGTGGTTGACGTCTGCGCGAGGACGCAGAGGGCGAAGGCGAAGAAAGCAACGAGAAGGTGGTACATTGTCGATGAGGGGACCTGGGATTGATAGAGGTGAAGAGGTGTATTGTAACCAAGCGGAAAAAACGGTACCTTCTTATACTTATGCACACTCGGAAGACGTACAACGGAACGAGGACGTGTGGCGTTCGTCGAAGGGGTGATTCTCGGAATAGGCGAACTGCTGCGGGAGTCACGGGGAATCCGCGAAGGAAGTTACGAAAAGAAGGGTGACACCTCATGCTGACAACGAACCACTCGAAGTGTTAATATTGAGTAAACGGTGCGGCGACCTGCCAGAATGGCGGCTTGCAGATGCGGCCTACCCGGGTACGAATGGTCCAGCCATTCAGGGAAAGTCTTAGAAGGATGTTTATATGACACTTGGTGTGACGTGGCGACCAACTTCTTCGCAACGGGGCCAGATAACCGCACGCTGGAGTCTACCCGGGCTCAAATGTCCGGCAAATGAGTCATATCCGCTCGTAAAACGCGCTCGTGGCTATACTGTCGTTTGAACCAAGCGACCGTTCAATGTCCCACTCAGCCCACTATAGATGAGTTGCCGCGCGGTGCGAACTGCGGCCATATCTCTATCCGTGCTGTTCTTGTCCGCGAGGTGTAAATCACCGTGCAAAGTGTTGAAACGCGCCGGAAGAAGTCGAAGCTTCAGCGTTTCCGGACTGTAATCTTCTGGATCAATTATCTGTGCGGCCCGGGAATGAGACGACGTCATCTCCTCAGGCAAAACCTGAGCCATGCATGGACTCCGCTTCTTCAGCCACATCAGAATCCGTCACTGTAACGGCTCACTGGCTGTCAGTTAATCCCTCGAAGTGACTTAAAAAGGTCCAATATGGCCCATACCGTGCGCGAGTGAAAACATAGAAATCACCGACACACTTATAGGGTCTGAGCGAAAGACATAACCCTTGGTAGATTGTATACTTTGCCCCTCATTCCGTCGGACGGTCTACTTGAATTCCTTTACTGTATGAGTTTTGGAATCCCCCAGTTATTTTTCGCGGAAAAATAGTGACTATTGCGTCGGTTGTGAAATTGTATAACCCACGAAGTTTGAGCTATGTAGATGGTGGATTAGTGGTCGATACAGAGATGTAATACTTGACGTACAACGTGAAACCCTTGAAAGCTTGAACTTTGGTCTTGCGATGCGCCTTAGCAAATAACTTTATATGGAGCATGATATAGATCGATCATGTATATATGCATTTTGAGAACGCGAGGTACAGCCGGCCGACCTGTGATGGTGGGCATGCCTGGTCATGGTGCAAGGCAAAGTACAGGAAGCTGGTTCCCACGGTTTACCCAAGCACGTGGCGAGTCGCGTCGCGTCACTAGAACGCGTTCCAGGATCAATCCATCAAAGTCCAACAGGTATTAGATCTCGCAGTTGCTTTTCTGATCTGACAGCGCGGACGATCTGTGGTTCCGTTCTCCACCTGCTGCTAGTAGGCCTAAATTAGGTCAAGTTCGGAGTCACAGAGACTGTCGTCCCGGTCTACCGCCTACTCGGTCGTTGGCTGAGAAGCCTCCGAGAAGGTTGAATTTATTGTAGGTGAGCACCCTGACGCACCGCGGGGACGGTCTGATGCCTCTACAGTGCCACAGAAACATGGATTTCATCAAGCAGTGTGCTTATGGAAGTACTCCAATCATTCCCAGCCGCACGAAAAACCATCCCTCTCCCACAAAGCCACCGACACCCTGATCAACCAGCAACACGCGCACCCATCGAAAAGGTGATTCAGTACAAACTGTCCGGGGCTCGTTTCACTGCAGGTGACCTTGCAGATCAGATGTTTGGCCATCTGGTGCCGACGACCTTGGCCAGGCACATTCTGGGGCAGTTAGTCCTTGCTGGTGGCGTCGAGGTTCACGAGGGATTGGGATCCCAACCACGAAGCAACGTCTTGCTCCGCACCCAGAGGGAGTCTTGAAAGCTCCTGATGGTGCCTGTGAAGATGCGGAACGACGTGCCTGCCACCGCCCCGATTCTGATGAGATTGACGCGCCACATGAGAACCAGACGCAGACAAAAGGAAAGATGAACAGAGGAATGTGCAAGGGGGATCAGGCGCGCACAACCGTGGCGGCCGGACGGGCGGCCCTTTTGTGTGGAGAAGCCAACGGCACAGAGCAGCTCGAGCTGACTCTCTCTGGGGGTCGTGGCTGCCTCGAGTTCATTCGCATCCTGCTGGGTCTCACGCTGGCAGAAGGGGAAGACTTGGGACAAAATCCGGACGCGAACCTCGGCGAGAAAATGGTTTGGTACAGGGGACCCATCCAAATCACACTACTACAGGAGATACCGTCGTCCCCGGCCCCAAAACCACTACCACATCGTCTGCCAACCCCGAGACCGGCCTCTCTAGCTAGTTTATCAGTCCTCCCCCACCTTTGAATTTACAAGCACCATCTCATATTTGCAATAGCTCCCACATTTCAGGTGTCAGTTCAAGTGTTCCTAATTCGTCGACATCGAGGAGGTATGACCAGGTTGGTCACTGCATCGTTGATGATGAATCAAACCCATCGAAGCGGCACAGGATGGGCCACGTGGGCTGAGTGGCATTTGTGCCCATCGAGCTCGATTCGGGGGCGGGGCACGACCGTGTTCTGCGTATTCGAGGAGGAAGATGATTCGTTCCTTTTCGCTCCGAAGATGTCCTGGCAAGACCTCGAACTGGAGGAAGAGCATAACCAAGTATTGGATAGTTCGAACAACAACAAGCCGCATCCCGATGTCATCGTGCTTGTCAAGCAGGACTCTCCCGCCTCCCGTGCTCGAATGCATAATTGAACTTTTGTGTTTAGAGCTTCAAAGCCGCGAGGCGAGGAAGAACGTGCATGTAGGGCTTCGTCAAGAAGATCTGTCCCGATTTCCTGTCGAGAATCAAGTACTGAGCATCAGCGTCTATCATCTCAAACGACCAGTGAAATATACCTGGGGTTGTCCACGATTTCATGAGGAGTCTACGCGGAGCATTGCTCGGTATGTTACGTATAGTCATTGCGCGGAGGGTCTCGCTCACGGACGATCAGGCCGCGAATATCTGACCAAGATCGGTATACTCCACCAGGATAATAGCGAAAACAACACTCTCCTCGCGCGGTGGCCTGGAGAAGAGAGAGGATACCTGATCGCCTTCGACTTGGCCACGCTACACAATCCAGAGGAAGAAGCTGTCAAGGAGGACATGGACAGCGAGCCCGACGACGAATCAGAGCCAGTTTTCAGATCGTCATCGCCTATTCCTGTGGATAAATCCGAGCCAATGAAAGCCGTTTGCACGGTACGTGTCTTCCACGCGCATCTTCCTTAACCTTATATTCGTTACAGGGCACAACGCCGTACATGCCTTTCAATGTTCTCTGCGGAGAAAGCACACGCACTATGATGGCATAGTCGTTCCTGTATGTCCTCCTTCTCTTCTTTTTCACCTACGCGGGTTCGCTTTCGGCCGGGGAACTACAGGCCGCAGACGAATGAGGATTCGTGCATCCCATGGGATCTGGGCGTCTCCGTCACATGAGGCGCTGGCCAGAGAACTACACTTTCCGGGCAGTGGGACAGATGGCCGTTGTTGCTTCCTGCAAGGACGCCAATCCCGGTAGAAAGAACGGGATGCGCGAGGTTCTTCATGGTCCCGAAATGAAGGAATGCATGAACAATAATTGGCCGGCAGAGGAGCTACAAGATGACATTCGGTCGCTCTTGGGGAGAAGTTGGAAGTTGTTCCTGAACAGCCGGCGTTCCGCTGCAGATAAATTTGCAAGTGGGGTAGTCATGGAGAAGGACTCCGTGCCATCCCACGACCAAGCAGTCGGGTTAGTGGGTTGGGGTTGGAGCTTCCGAACGGGCTTGGGAGAGAAAGACATTCTAGCTCGTTGAGGTCTGCGAGTGCGATGGAAGCTGGTGGAAGGGCTGGATCGTCGGACAAGGTGGACATCGAAGGCGACTCGCCACGGCGGTGAGTAAACGGACGTTGCTCTCCAGTGCGCAAGCCGTGTAAGAGGTCGTCCAGATGCCGAGTCTTGACGACAAGCACATTACCTGACCTTGGCCCTTCCCTTCGTTCCGTCTCCCTTTCGTTATGACCTCACGTCCCTCTGTCCTTTGTATGCCTGTATTCACTGACCCTGTAGCACAAGATCCTTTCTTCGCACATACTCCGCATATATATGTTACCTCATCCCACACATATGCACGTCTTTCAATTACTATTCCATCTGACGTATTCACATTGTCGTGTAGTTTGTTTCCCTCTGGACTGTGTACGTAGCGTATGGCGTACTGGTACTTGGCAGGAGCTGTTAGAGCACGTCTGTCCGAGTCGCGCGCGATCGTGAGAGTTATCTGATACCCCTCTTGTCCTTCATACTGCTCGAGTCTGGTAATTTATTTTTGCAATCACAAACAGCAGGGATCCAGGTGCGTGCACGACGTGCATCGGTGTTGTGAAGGTGTCTCGCAGATGACCCCACAAGCATCTGGATGGCACACTCGGCAACGTCCGAGCGACCGACTTCCATCCCACGACTACCCAAGCACGTGGCAAGTCGTGTCGCGTCACTAGAACGCGTTCCACGATCAATCAATCAAGGTCCAACAGGTATTGGATCTGGCATTCGCATTTCTGATCTGACACCAAGGGCGGTCTACAGTTCCGTTCTCCACTTGCTGCTGGCAGGTCCGAACTAGGTCAAGTTCAGAGTCACAGACGACCGTCATCCACAGGAAACCGCATTCGACGCGAGTTTGTTATTGTCCCATCGTGGAACAATCAGTTCAATCAGTCGTGGACCACGACAGAGCCCTGCCACGCGTTTGAGCCGTGTATTTAAACGTGTCTTGTACACACCCAGGTAATCCACTATCCCTCCCCGCTTCCTGCTGCTCTACACTGAACGTATCCACTTTCTGTTCTTGCGTTTCCAACTCGCGAAATGTCTAACGACCTTCAGTCTACCATCGACTCGGTCATTGACCAAGAAGCATTCAGGAAGGCCGAATTTATTGTAGGTAGACACCCTAACCCATCATGCGGACGTTTTGACGCCTTCGACAGTGCCGCAGAAATATGGATTTCATCAAACAGTGTGCGTATGGGGGTGCTCCAATCATTCCCAGCCGCACAAAAAACCATCCCTCCCCCACGAAGCCAAGTGGCGCGAACCGACACCCTGGTCAACCAGCGACACGCGCACCCGTCGAAAAGGCGATTCAGTACGAACTGGCCGAGGCTCGTTTCACCGCCGATGATCTGGCGGATCAAATGTTTGGCCATCTGGTGCCGACAGCCTTGGCCAGGCACATCCTGGAACAATTAGTCTCTGCCGGAGACGTCGAGGTTCACGAGGGCGTCGTGATCCCGAACGCGAAAGATTCGAGGCAATGTCTTGCCCCGGACTCCGAGGGCATCTTGAATGCTCTTGACGGTGCCTGTGAAGATGTGAAACGACGTGCCTGCCACCGCCCCGATCATGATGTACCACACGAGGACGAGACGCAGACAATGGGAAAAGGAAAAGGAAAGATGAACAGAGGAATGAATTTATACGCATGGCAATGGAAGGACTTCCCGGCCAAGCCTGTCAACGAAGACAAACTCGTCGCGTTCCTGAACAAGATCACCGACCAAGCGTTCGACATTGCCAAGCCCCAGCTTCCCGCAGGTTCGCGCAAGAACAACCGCTTCGCGGCTCCAAAGGACAAGCGTCGTGCGGTCCCGTTACCGTACGAGGCGGACGGAGAGGACATGCGACCGGATTTCTTGGTTTTGCCGATAGATGCATTCTCGGACGATTTAAAGACGGTGAAGGAGAAATATGTCAACTTTACGACGTTTCGCGTCGTCGGAGAATCGAAGAGTACCGACTTTGCGTCCAGTCTTACACAGGTTCATCGATATGCAAGAGGGATCAGGCGCGCACAACCGTGGGTGCACTTCGTGACAGCAATGACCGTGACGACCGGACGGGCGGCCCTTTTGCGCGGAGAAGCCAGCGGTACAGAGCGGCTCGAGCTGACTCTCTCCGAGGGTCGTGGCTGCCTCGAATTCATTCGCATCCTGCTGGGTCTTGCACTGGCAGAAGGAGAAGACTTGGGACAAAATCCGGACGTGAAGCTCGGCGAGAAAACGGTTTGGTGCAGGGTGACCAATCCAAATTCTACTACTACAGGAGATACCATCGTCCCCACTCCCGAAAGCATTACCACATCGTCTGCCAACCCTGAGACCGGCCTCTCTGACCAGCTTATCAGTCCTCCCCTACCTTTGAGTTCGCAAGCACCGTCTCACATTCGCAATAGCTCCCACATTTCTGGTGTTGGTTCAAGTGTTCCTAATTCGTCGACATCAAAGAGGAGCTATGACCAAGTCGATCACTGCGTCGTTGACAATGAATCGAACCCATCGAAGCGACGCAAGATGGGCCACGTGGGCCGGGTAGCGTTTGTGCCCATCGAGTTGTATGGTTACAAGTGCAAGGGAATACTATTCACAACGAGCTCGATTCGAGGGCGGGGCACAACCGTGTTCTGCGTGTTCAAGGAGGAGGATGATTCACTGCTTTTCGCTCTGAAGATGTCCTGGCAAGATCTCGAACGGGAGGAGGAGCACAACCAAGTATTGGATAGATTGAACGGTAACAAGTCACATCCCAACGTCATCGTGCCTGTCAAGTACGTTCCTCCCACCTCTCGCGCCCGACTGTCTCGTTGAACACTCATGTTTAGGAGCTTCAAAGCCACGAGGAAAGGAAGAACGTGCACGACGCTAGAAGCGATCAGAGGACTCCGGCAAGAGGACCTGTCCGGATTTCCTGTCGAGAATCGAGTACTGAGCATCAGCGTCTCTCATCTCAAACGACCAGTGAAGTATTTCTGGGGTGTCCACGATTTCGTGAGAGGTTTACGCGGAGCATTGCTCGGTATGTTACGTATAGTCACTGTGCAGAGGTTCGCTCACGGACGATCAGGCCACGAGTATCTGACCAAGATCGGTATTCTCCATCGGGATATCAGCGAAAACAATATTCTTCTTGCGCGACAGCCCGGAGAAGAGAGAGGGTACCTGATCGACTTCGACATGGCCACGCTATACAATCCAGAGGAGGAACCCAAGGATTCGGAAGACACAGACAACGAGTCTGACGACGATTCGGAGCCGGTTTTCAAATCCTCGTCACCTATACCCGTGAATGAATCCAAGCCATTGAAAGCCCTTCGCACGGTACGTATCCGTCACGGGCATTCCTGTTGTTATTTCTTCTTATATTCGTTGCAGGGCACGACGCCATACATGTCTTTTAATGTTCTCCGTGGCGGAAAGCACACGCACTATGATGACATAGAGTCGTTTCTCTATGTTCTCCTTCTCTTCTTTTTCAGCTACGCGGGTCCACTTTCAAGTGGGGAATTGCGGGCCGCAGACGAGCGAGGATTCGTGCATCCCATGGGATCTGGACGCCTTCGTCACATGAGACGCTGGCCGGAGAGTTATGTCGCATGGGCAGAGGGAAAGATGGACGCTATCGCTGAATCCAAGGATTCCAGACTCGGTGGAAAGGCGGAGATGCGTAAAGTTGTTTACGGTCCCGACATGAAGGAATGCATGAACAACAACTGGCCAGCAGAGGAGCTACAACGTGCCATCCAGTCGCTCTTGTCAAAAAGCTGGAAGTTGTTCATGGACAGTCGGCGCTTTGCCCCCGATGGACTAAGTTTGAATCATACCCAAGTTAGCCATGGGGAGTTTACTGGGCTGCTCGATAAGTGGTTGCAGCGGTTTGCAGGCATAGAAGGCAAGTACTCGCACTGCCCATTCCAGTAGCTATAGCATCTCAGGAGTAATGCTGTAAAAGTTCTTCTACAATGCATGTAATGTAATGGTCATAAGGTGGCCTGATCAGCGTTAAAGACAAGCCGAGGATGCGTCGGGCCTTCTCCATATCTCGATATTCGTATGGCCAGAAATACATGATTACAAGCGGACGATGTCGATTATCGATGGAGAACAGGCTATTTGCGGGTACTACCCTCTTTCTTTTTCTTCCTTTTTCGCGCTGGCGCACCATCTGTAACCTCACGATATGTAGTGGCAGCCGCGGTTGGTTTTACATGTTCGGATGTCGCCACCAAGTCAACAGTGTCAGGCTCGGGTTCACGGGGACGCTTCTTGGTGGCAGGGCGACCATCTCGAGTCTCTTCCGGAGGACGTGGGATGGGCGCGTTCGGTTCCGAACCTGGCAGACCGTCCGATGCCGACGACGGAACAGGAGGCTGTATGACCAAAGTGGAAGGCTTCATGTTCCGAGCGGGTTCGCTGGTCGATGACGGCACTACTACCCTGGGCTCGGATAGGACAGCGCGGTATGTTTTGCGCGTCTCTAAATTAGTTATACATGAGAAATGCGACTAAATCGGGGTTACGAAAACAACAAAGTGACTCACGGGCCCGTAAAACCAGGGATTTGGGCGTGACTGTGGACGCATCGTGCGCCAGATTCTGCGCCAAACCGAGTAGGGTGATACTATAAAAACGGTCAACGGCAATGAGCATAAGGTTCGAGAGGGCGTGCCATGATTCGAGTATGGACTCACAGGTTTTGAACGTCTCTCGGCCCCCTATAGTCGCCTTCTCCGATAACCCCGCCAGTGACCACGATCCCCTTGCCCTTTGTGACCCTCACAACCTCTCGTGCAGCAGCCCACCAGTTTCGCTTCGCCGTCAGCCCAGTGTTGTTCACCCCAAGGCTCACATGACTGGACTCTGGATCACCAAGAGCACCCGCATAGCTGATTTCGAAAACCGCGCCGTTCTTGATGGCAGTGCGAACGAGGGTGTGTTTGAGATGGAATGGAAGTCGGGGTAGGGTGAGGGGTAATGCAATGATATGAGCCGTCAAAGGCGAAGGTAGACTGTGTGTCAAACACGCTGCAGAAAACGTAGCCGCGGTCGTAGGAGCGAGCGCGATGAGGTCGTATGCATCAGCGATAGATGCATTGGCACTCGTCTGGAGAAAATGAGAGCAATCAGTACATGGCGACTTGACGAGAGAAAAGCGCACCAGCCCGAACCCTTTCTCGCTGTCTTCGTCGATACTAATCGTTAATCGTTTCAGAAACACGACACCGGTCCTATTCTTTAGTTGAGGCAATAACACGTCCAGGATGTTGACGTGCGTCTTCGGGTCTATTTTCTTCCCGATAGTTTGGTTCAGAGCGATGATGGTGTATCCTACTGTGCATTGAAAAGTCAAGGAGATGCGAAGAATAGAGTGAAATACTGACAATGGACGAGGAGATCGATACGAGCCTCAAAGGTTGCCACTTGAGCCGGGGTGAACACAGTATTACTGGTCACCTGAGGTTGCTTCCCTTTGTTCTTTTTCGACTGCAGCGTGGTTCTCTGGCCCTGGTGAGCAACGATAGGGACGTTCAGGTCGAAGAACATCGCAACGATGGTCGAGAACGTAAGTGGCACTTCCGAAAGGTACAGTACAACCCAATTAGGGTCTCGCTGAAGGTACCGCATTCCGATAATTCACCGAAGGGCCGGCCACTCAGAAGGTATTATCGCAAAAACATTCGCTGGGGTCGCATCATCCCAATGATATTCATAGCATTGCAACGTTGGTAGTAATACAGTTGTTAAGCAGAAAGGAAAAAAGAATAAGCCAGGCTCGGAGTGAAGGCTTTACAGCCTTCAACTTACGCCGCCTGTAATTTCTCCTTCAAAACGTTCTTCAATGTATCGCCATCTTCTGCAAACTTTCTGATGCCTTCGTGCAGCTTGTCAAATGCCATCGCGTCCTGAAGCAGGGCCCAGCGGAATTCGGGCTCATTGTTGATATAGGAAACCTTGGGAATAGGCTCGGCCTGGGCGGCTGTCCGAGGATCAAAGAGCAATGAGGCATCAAATCAGATAGTTATTGGCACCCCACTTACCTCTCTCCGAGTCAAGTTTCTTAGGGACGGGCTCTGCAGAGCCCTTCAATTCCTTCAATAATTTCGGAGAAATGGTGAGGAAGTCAATCCCAGCGAGCGCCTTGATCTCTCCCACCTGTGCAAAGGAATCCCCGGCATGAGATGTGGGCCGGAAAGACAAATAGATTACAAACGTTTCGGAAACTAGCGCCCATCACGATAGTTTTGTAGGTATGCTGCTTGAAGTAGTTAAATATCTTCCTGACAGACAGAACTCCAGGGTCATTGTCGCCTTCGTAATTCTTTCCCGTCGCCTTTTTGTACCAATCAAGAATCTGCGTTGTCGATGGGTATAAGCAGCCTCTCACGTACGAGATAAGTGGGAACGCACACGCCCAACAAATGGAGATACGAGTGTGACGCCGGCTTCAGCACACGCGACGGCCTGGGCGAACCCAAACATAAGCGTCAAATTGCAGTGGATACCATCCGATTGTTCGAGCTCTCTTGCAGCTTGAATACCCTCCCAAGTCGACGCTATCTTGATGAGAACACGCTCTTTGCTGACTCCGACGGATTCATAGAGTTTGATGAGTTCCCTTGCCTAACCATAACAACCATAAGCCACAATTTGGATGCGATGTTAATTTGTACTCGCCTTCTTCTTCGTTGCTTCTGGATCAAATGAGAGACGGGCATCAACTTCTGTGGAGACTCTACCAGGGATGATGTCCAAGATCTCCTTCCCAAATTCGACCAGCTGCAGCATCACAGATGGTTTCAAACGAGATTCCCAAAACACATGTATTAAATACCTACGAGACGATCCATAGCCAAGCATGCCTGGTCATGAAGCCCCCCACCCTTGCTCTTGGCATATTCGATAGAGATGTCTACCAGGTGTGCATATTGCGATTTGTTCGCCGCAGCAAGGAGCAGAGTCGGATTTGTCGTGGCGTCCTTTCAAACGAAACTCAGCACCAAGCATTGAGATTTTAGTGTCGTCACCTGTGGTTTGTAAACGGCGATGGCTGTTCTTCCAGTAAGCACTTTGCCGAGAATAGGGGCTTTCGAGCTCACACTCAAACTCGCCAGAGTCCGAGACAACAGTCGTCCCAGTCTGTTTGAGAAAGTCGAGCGAAGTGGTCATAGTGAGGCTGATGGCAAGTCAATGTGTGAGTTGTTTGACTTACCGTGCTTGTGCTCTGCCGACGTCATTGGAGCCAGGGCCGGGCAGGGCCGAGCGACCACCGGCACCGTTTGCCATGGATTGGCTGCCGATGACTTTGTCTGCTAAGCTGACCGATCCATGCACTCTGAAATGTTTGCAAGCATCCGCGAGTCATCATCCAAGCTAAATCCTGAGCTTGACTCGCTCCCGACTCATACATGACTCCGTTTGAAGCAAGTCGCCAAAGTGATGGGAATCGTAGTAGGAAAACATGGGTGGTGAGAGTCGAGCACTCACGCCGAGCCTGAACGAATTTTTGTGAGCTCGTGTCGATCTATCTGTCAGGCCCATACTCACCCGGGATATACGTTCATAGAGACCATTTGTTTTTTTCTTTAATATCAAGACGCACGATATCTGGGAGACGAGTTATAGTTACCTAGCAAAGTCAACGGGTCATGCATGCAATGCCCTGAACGATTGTACATGAACGCGTTGGCAAGAGTGAACTTGTATGTTTTCACGGTGTGGGAGATCCATGCCACGTGGGCAACATCCTGGATCCAGGGCGCTTTGGTATGTATTCCTTGTGCCTAAGTTGCTAAGAGCTCATCGTCGAACCTGCTGTTGAAGAGACACACAACTGATGCACCCTCAGAAGCCAATGACATCGCTGCAAGACGTGCTTATTTGTGCTTGGAGACACGATCAAGAGCATGGCCATGAGCGTTCCCATCATCATTCCTTGTTCCCACCAAAGGTCCTATGCTATTCCGATAGTCTTGCCAGTCTCGCAGCACAACAAGACAACATATTCAGAATTCGATGGCAGCTTCTCGACGGCTGTGAACAATATGTTCTGAATTATCTTCCTACCCACCTTCTGCGGATCAGCGATATGGTGCTCGTTACCAGGACTGAGTTATGGGAAACAGAAAGATCAAGAGTAGAAAGGCTGCAAGATGACCCCCACATATTCGCCCAATTTATGCAGCACGCCAGCCCTAGAAATACGGCGCGTGATGATTGGCATTTACGAACGCGGGGAGATGATCATGAAGCCATGGATATACACCGAGACGCGGTAAGTGACCGTCTTTCAGTATTTTCGACAAATCTCATCCATTTTTCAAGTTCATCCGCAGCCTGTTCAGGTTCGCTATATTCTCCCACCGTTGGGGAGACGATGAACCTCAATTTCGTGACATAGTGGAGAAGCGCCTCATCGCAAAACACACGGCTGGGTACGACAAACTACTCAAATTCTGTCAAAGGGCTAGTGAAGACTACGATTGTTGTTATGTCTGGTCGGACACGTGCTGCATCAACAAGGAGAGCAGTGTCGAGCTGGACGAAGCGATTCGTTCAATGTACCGTTGGTACAGTATTGCTACGGTGTGCATCGTTCACCTCGCCCAGTCGTCAGCCACAGACGACTTTGGATCGGAACCATGGTTCACGAGAGGGTGGACTCTACAGGAACTCCTTGCTCCCCAGGTGATAAGGTTCTACGGAAAGGATTGGAAACCCATCTGCCGGGAGATGAGTGATCGCGGGGATAAGGTTGTCAAGGACATCTGGACGGCCATCGAGGTGGTCACGGGGATCCCGCATGACGACCTATGGCATTTCTTGCCCTCCTGTGATAGGGTCGCAGAGAAAATGAAATGGGCATCCCAACGAAAGACGACGAAGATAGAAGACATCGCTTACTCTCTTCTTGGTCTATTCAACGTCAGCATACCGATTGCATACGGTGAAGCCGACAGGGCGTGGTATAGGTTGATGACTGCCATCGCCAATGAATGTACAGATGCCTCTTTCTTCGCATGGGCTGGACTTCCTTCCCCTTACTCTCGAGCCTTGCCATCTTCTCCTAGATCGTATTCAAAACTCGATCCCCGCATTCCTACCCATATCTTTAACCGCCGTCACCCGTCTTACGAAGTCACCAAGCTCGGCGTGGTGATCAGGATGCTTGTGCTCCCAGCACGATGTAACGTCCTCGAGGATTGTGATGGCCGAAACATTGGATATACGGTCACGCCTCATAATTTGGAACCCTTTTTGGTCGGCGCTGATGTTCCACGTGGTCACGTAGAAGAGTACAAGCTCGCCATCGTCAATTTCCGTTCCGGAGGCGATGTCGTCCTCGTTGAGGCCGGGGATCAATGTCACTGCGTCTTGCTCGCGCGTGAGCGTGCAGATGACCAGGGCTGGTCCATGGTGAACACGGAGTGCGTTGTCGTCGTGGGTTGCATGGAAGAGATATCCAAGCTACCGGAGACTGTACTTCTGTACCATGCGAATGGCCACGATGGCACCATACTGAAACGTGCTCATCGGTACAACCCTGTCATAGAGACAACGGATTGACAATGTTATTCTTCGTGATGTTTAGTGTGCAGTGTGCATACTTTTCTTCTGTCTTTCAAGTCAAGCACACTCTGGAGAGGGTCATATAAGTAGGGTGCTGGACCACTGCTGCAGCGGGCTCCTCTTGGACTTCGAAATCCCTTGGCACTGTCAATACGATTGCATTACCATTGGTGCGGCTCAAGAATGATTGTACAGGTATTATAGAAGGATTGTTTTGGACGTTATTCTCAAGATGTGTGGTTACTAGAACGGGCACCGCGAGTACTTGTTTTCTATGCCTGCAAACCGCTCCAACCACTTGTCGAGCAACTGGACAAACCCTCTATGGCTCACCATAGTATGCTTCAGACTCAGTTCCCCTGCCCGACGGGAGCGCCGGCTGTCCGTGAACAACTTCCAGCTTCTTGACAAGAGCGACTGGATGGCACGTTGCAATTCCTCTGCTGGCCAGTTGTTGTTCATGCATTCCTTCATGTCGGGACCGTGAAGAACCTCGCGCATCCCGCTCTTTCCACCGAGATTCGCATCCTTACACAAAGCGACAGTGGCCATCTTTCCCTCGGCCCAAAAAGCGTAGCTCTCCGGCCAGCGCCTCATGTGACGAAGACGCCCAGATCCCATGGGATGCACGAATCCTCGTTCGTCTGCGGCCCGCAATTCCCCACTTGAAAGTGGACCCGCGTAGCTGAAAAAGAAGAGAAGGAGAACATAGAGGAACGACTCTATGTCATCATAGTGCGTGTGCTTTCCGCCACGGAGAACAT